>JAHPZR010026944.1:0-12500 GCA_019787425.1 Platygyra sinensis
CCCCCCCCCCCCTCCGCATTATCTCACTTGTGCTATTCCTAAATCAAAGATTAGACTGGATTCTTCATTCACATTTCAATGGCTTTTCAAGTTATTATGTTTACACTTGTACATGTATGATCTTTATACTGATTGGTGCCTCTGATAATTTTCGTTGATAATCAAATGTTGAAATTTGATAAAACGAGTTTACGCTTTTCAAACTAATTTGTGTTTAACAGTTGTTTATTTCAAGTACAATTATTCAAAATAGTGGCTAGAGGCTGTACATGATGAACATAAGCAGAAGTTATGTGTAATTTAATTATACTAGCAGCTAAGAACATTAAATAGTACTCATTTGGTATATTATTTTTAGGTGTAGTACATTTAGGGGTGATCCATCGGGGTAGTCCATGGACTGGTGGTCAGTGTTTTGTCCATCACGATAAAAATGCAATATAATAATGGTGCCAATATATGTTTGTCCTGTCAGTTCAATAGTTGTTTCGTTCATAAAAAATGTTCGTTTCGCTCATATAAGTTCATTGAGGTCGACAAATAAGACACATTCTCATCAAAGCTTACCACATTAGCATGAGATTAATAACTCATTTCCACCTGACTTTCCAGCGAACAAATGTTCATCTCTTCGTCATATTTTAATAACGCCGCGTGGACGAGTGAAATGTTCATGAAATTCAGCCTTCAAGTTGATCATAGTACTAAGTCGAACATTTAGCGAAACACCTAATAAATTAAAAGCTACAAGGCTGGCACGAAGCACGCCTTCGAGTGAGGAGTAATCGGGCTGCACGGTTACTATTCCAACATGGCGTCCGGCTCGGGTACTATTCCAACATGGCAACAGGCTCGGTTACTATTCCAACATGGCGTCGGGCTAGCTCGGGCGCTCTCGTGCTTCGTTTGGCCGACTAATTACGAACAGTGTCTACACCTGAGTGAGTGAGTGAGTGACACATTTGCATTTTGAAGTCCCCGCAAGAACTCGTTTCTACGCTTCGCGTTTCCACGAGTTTAAAAAAGAGGCTGCGCCCTCAATGCTAGTTAACTTTTGTAACACGAAAGCCGCTACGCGATTTTATCGACGAAACTCGTTTGTAACGGCAGCTGGTGTGAATATACAAGACGCTTCAGTCTAGAAGAGGTTGGTAACCAGACCATGACAAAACATTGTCACGACAGCGGCCTTTTAATATTGTCACGCTAGGGGTTTTTTTAAAAGAAATTCGACAAGCAGCTGCGGATTCATCCGTTTTATGCCGTTAAACAACATCGTCTGATTAGAATACTGAATTTGTATTTTTTTTCCTCTTTCGGCCCATCAAAACGCCACTAGTGATAATTCTTTGCCCTTGCGAATTTTTGGCTTCTTTTGGCTTTGATCAACCGCTGGACAATTTCTGCCATGTCCCATTTTTGTGCATACAGAGGCAACACCTTTCTTCAATAGGAAATAATTCTGTTACCCTTCAGGACGACGATTCTTATGACAGCACCGTGTTTGCGCCGAGATTCACGACACATATGGATAATGAGGCGTCCTGTTACTAGAATTGTTTTACCCTCCCCGCCGCCGACATTTTGGAGGCGGCCGGGAGGGTAACAGAATTCTAGCAACAGAACCCTCATAGGATTTTGTGTTCTTGATCGGACTTCTTTTTTGCTGCACGCAGAACAAGAAGCGGACGGATGATAAAGACATCTAACAAGGCTGCGCTTGGGAGTAACGTTCAAATGTCATACGTGGGGCATTTCCTTATAAGAGGCTAATGGGGATGTGCCGCTGGATGACGTCGCACTTTCACGACTGGATTGACTGGCTATCATATCATGGCGTCGCACTTTCAATCGAGTTACTAGAATGGGGTCGCACATTTAGTGCTTTTTGGGGTAACACAGCTCTTCATATTTACGGTTAGCAAACGTACCAGAATGTTTTTACTGTAGGTGAAAAGTATGTGTTCTTTTTTCAATGTAAGGTACACGCATAAATGGAAAGTAACTAAGTTGGGATCGCAAAAAAATTACATATTTGCTCAAACGTGACTAAGGTGGAGCCTATACAGAATGGATTGTAATGGGATAGGGTCTGAGAGGCTAGCGGCACATACCTAGCAAACATTGACCCAAGCAACCCCCCACCGTACCTTACGTTATTTCGCGTAAAAAAACCCACTCCTTTGTCTAAATCCGAGTTTTACCAACAATAGATCATTTTCACTGTCACCAATAAAAAAATAAATTTAATAACAACTATTCAGTGCTAAAAAGCTACGAAATTGTGATGTTATAGAAGATAAAGAAATTAGACATTTGTTCACATTTTAGGCCTGTACGTTTCCCCAAACTTCAGATATTCGTCCAAATGTTTCGCAAAAATCTACAGAGCCAAACGCCGTATTGGTTTACCTCCGTGGTACACCAATATGGCGGATGGAAAATAGTGTAAACATCTGAAACTTACTTTGGCTATCTAGGCGACTGATTATCACGGTACTGAAAAAAAAAAACAAGCATTTACATCAGCAGATGCTCTAGCTAACTTCGAAAAGGGCTCAAAATCATGAGATAAGTATTTTTTTTTTTTCTTTAACAATTTTGTCACGCACCTACATAACCCGGAAATTTAAAAAGCTCTGGTTTCCAAACAAAGCAAGAAATTGAGCTGTAAAACTGTAAACAGATATAGATATGCCGCTTCTTGTGCTTGAACATAATGAAAATTTTGGTGGATCTTTAGTTTTAGGGTGCGTTCCTTTGGGAGGGATTTCTGATCTGTGGCGTTCCTTTCAAGGAAATCCATTCTCAGATCAGTGATCTATCGAATCCACTCTGGATTCATCGGATCACTGATCTGAGTGATCTGCAAACGGATCAATGAAATCAATCACTGTCCGCAGCGGTTTTGGCCTTGAATTTTATATGTACTTCATAAATGAGATACACTTCGGTCGACAGCATTTGTGTTGTAAGTGAATTACAGAGAAAGTCAACAGAAAATCGACAAAGTGCCAATGAAACACAAATATTTGAGTGGGTTGTGCAAAGCTTTGTTTCTCTTTCACTACGAAATTGTTCTATAACTCCACCGAATACTCGTGCATCGAACCTCCAAGATGGAACCGCTTGTTTTGTAGCATTGCTTAAGATATTGTTACTGTTTACTAATTTGCTCGTTTGTTATAGCGACCTCTTGCTATTTTGCCGTACGTTTAGGTTGTTTTAACGCGTTTCGCGCCTATTGTCGATCATGGTAACTGATCGTACGAACCAAAGTTCCGTGCCTTTGGTACGCCATGATCTGAGCGATCATAACTGATCCTGATCCGGATCTTCCCAATGGAACGCAAGTTTAGATTTTAAAAAGTGATGACGTCGCTTCAAAACGATCTATTGTTTTACCAAAATTTGCAGCCAGACGGGATTAAACATTCTCAGTAATTTGTACATACTTACAATCGGTCTGTGTTAAATGACAGCAGACTTGAGTCTTTGAAGTCCACGCGTTTCGTTTGGTAATGCTAGGAAATGCTCTGAGCGGAAATTGCAAATAAACTGAAACTGAAAATAAAATATGCAAGTAAAGCGTTATGCAAATAACTGGCTACAACTTGGATGATTTGTGGTCTTGAGATTTCTGGGTAACCACAAAAGGTCAACGAAAAAGGAAAGGTTCCTACGCCTTTTAAACACGTTAAAACAATCCCCTGGCAATTAATTAAGTCATAGCATTTGAGAACCATAGAATTTTTGGGAATTTTTGAGGGAAGTTAAAAGTGCAATGGAGGATTTAAAAAGCGAGTGATATTTCAAAATTCTCTCAAATTGTGTACTTGCGAGGAATGGAGTCAATCAAAGAATTTTGTAAATAACACGAGTAGGGAAAACTTTAGGTAACTGCTTGCGCTTTCATAGGATTACTCATTTCATTAAGAACATGTACGCCCGTGTTCCTGATTATTTTGCACTGCTGTGTCAGGAACCATTATCCACAAATTTCGATATATTAAATAAAATTTCATTGTGTATGATACTCTGTAGCCGGGAATACTACATACCCGGCAGTCTGAAATTATTGTAGAATTTCCACAGAGAAACTCATCCAATCCTTGTTAAAATTCTAGATCTTTTGTTTAGAAATATCATTTCAGTTATAATATCATGCATGGGTGACAAATTCAATGCAGCGTTAATTCATAACTGTATGAACTCACAAATTGGTCGTGTCCATCACTATCGCATTGGTTAAGGTATCAGTGTACCCCAAATGACAACATCGCTTAGTTGCTGCTTCACGGTCACATGTTTCATAAAACCCCCAATAAAATATATATTTTCTGAAAGCTTGATAATTGCAGATTCCGATTATTACTTGAGATAAGGCAAGAAAACCCTTTCCTAAAATAGCGATCATTTTCTAAAAGCATGTAGTTTCACAAATTGAGGTCGTTTCCGGTCAGAATTTAACTGGAGAAAGCTAGCGACATCGCTACGTTTTCTTCTCACCTTGATCTAAAAAACGGTGTCGGGGAATTTTGATTACTAGTCTGGTTTGCTTTTTATTCGCTGTTAAACTTCAAGTTTTTTTTTATAAAACACGCATTACCTTTGCTTAAATACTCATTACTTTTGAAGGAGGCTAAAAATAAAAATTCCCCGACACCGTTTTTTTTGCCACATTATCTGGCAACACTCTTGCCAAATTTCAGCGATAAAGGATGAAAACTCGCTGTAAACGAACTGGAAACGTGTGCTTCATTCGTTGAAATTCCAGTTTTGAGAAACAAAGCAAAATGCACTTTAACGGTTTTTCCGGTGTAGGGAGATTAGATTTCAAAACGTGTGAAAAGTAATTACCTGTTGATCGGTAAAGTGAGGGCTCCTCTTGGCTAGACAATAGAGCTCGTATTTACAAATCAACCCACAAAGGTCTCAAATGCTGTTTCTGGCGGGAAATACCAACAAAGCTCTCTGTTCCGCCGCTACACTCGCTGTTTTGGACGCACTGGATGCAATAACTTCACGATGCCGAAGGCCAAAACTAAGGGATCTAAAAAGCGCGATGGAGAAAGCAACGGAAATTTGAACGGCAAATCCACGAAAGAAACCGTATGCTTTTGGAAATGAGAGTATGAAAATGACGACACATTTCAAACGAAGTTTACAAAACATGTTTCGGTCGTACAACGACCATCTTCAGTTGAAAGTAAAATAATTGAAGTTACATTTGAATTTATAATATTATGCTAAATAAAGATAAATAACAACGTGAAATGAAATTGGGAATCTTACAACATAGCTAGAGGTAACAAAAGAGTGTACAATAGTAACATGTTAATTAGAACGAGAGAGTTAAATTAACGTGATATAATTGCTTGTTTAAAGAAACAAGCGTGGAGCGTGGAGGAAGGAGAGAAAAACTCCAGTCGCACTTGAAATCATGGAGCCGGCAGAATTGTCAACCATTGAAACCTTTTTTACGCAGAAGCCAGACTTGAAGTCAGTGGAAAGAAAACCATACAGTTGCAACGCTGTGAAAGCCAATTCGTTCCGGGCTGGACAGATTTTTTTTCTGGTTCCCTTCAAAGAAAGCCGTTTTCCATTATTCGGGATAAGTATTCAAGCCGGTAAACGAAGCTCTAGATCCATCATTGAAAGATCTTCCGCGACAGGGATTGATTTCTTTCACAAAGCACAAGCGTCCAATTTCCAGCGAAGACCTTGAAATCCTCTATGCAGCAATTCAGCCTGGTCTGAATGCTCCAGAATATTGCAGATTCGGCATGGCGTAACACCATTCTCTACTTCGGAAAAAGAGGCCGTGAAAACAAACGCGAGATGAAACCCGGTAACCTTTTATAATAGCTCAAAACAACAACAACCGACTGAAGTACTTCATCTCAAGCGAGTTGAGAGCGACGAAAAATCAGTCCATCTTCAAGTGCTACAGATTTTACACATTCTGTGTTTCACAGATGTAAATTCTGAGACCGAAACACATTTCTTTCTAGTCAAGTTTTTGAACCATACTTCGGAATATATGAACCAAAAGCGCCAAGTTTTCGAGTTTTTGATCCAAGAGGCGTTACGCGAATTAATTTCACATGACAGCTTGTCAAATTTGGTCCAATCACAGTGGAAATAAAGTTAGTTAAACCAATCAAATTTACTTTGCTCCCTCACGTCAATCACGCGTTTTCGATCACCAGTGGCTTTTTTAACATGTTATTGCGAGATGAAAATTAATGGGCGGGTTATAAAATAAATAAACCCCTTTCTGGCTTGCTGGTACGTCGGCTGATAATGTCCTTGGCTGAGAGATTGTCCTCAAAATTTCACATTTGCCCTCGAAGCTTCGCTTCTCGGCCAAATGTTCATTTTTCGGACAATCTCTCAGCCGCGGACATTATCAGCCGACATACCAGCCGCCAGAAGGGGTTTATTTACTAAATATAGGACAAATGTAAATGGCGGTTAGCAGTCGAATGGTTTTTCCGTGAGCATTTTGAAACAATCGGAAGGTTTTGAAATATAATATACGTGACTTTTAATGGAACTTTAATTGATCATGGCAACTCGTTGACAGCTTCCAATTAGAGATAATTTATTCATAAAATCGTTTTTTCTTGATAACTTTGTCTACGAGAAACCTTTTTTTCGCACAACTTTTTGCAATTAAAAGAACTCAATGAGATCTAACTGGGAATAACAATAGTTAAAATTTGGCAAATTTGTCGATTTTGTCACACTTAAATCCGTGGAGTTCTAACAACAATTAGTAATTTGTACCTACTTACAATTGGTCTGTATTAATCCCAGGAGACTTGGGTCTTTCAATGTCCCTACGTTGATAGAGCACGTAAATCATTGAATCAACTGTGGGTGTGCGAAGGCCTTAGACATTCTCGGGGCACAAATGTTGATCTAGTTTTGTTTTAAGCGCGTCATACGTCAGCGCTCATTTTATCCTATTGATCCTCAGATAAGGCGCCTACTTAGTGTTATTTTTCTTTAAAAAAAAAACTGAAAAAGGTTTCCTGGTTGTGAAATGCTATGACTTGTCAGGCTTTTCATACACGTCAGTTGCATAACACTATATTTGCGTATTTTTACTTTCCGTTTCTGTTGATTTGCTATTTCCGCTCAGAGCATTGGTTTGCATTACCAAATGAAACGAAGGGACATTGAAAGACCCAAGTCTCCTGGGATTAATACAGACCAATTGTAAGTAGGTACAAATTACTAATTGTTGTTAGAACTCCACGGATTTAAGTGTGACAAAATCGACAAATTTGCCAAATTTTAACTATTGTTATTCCCAGTTAGATCTCATTGAGTTCTTTTAATTGCAAAAAGTTGTGCGAAAAAAAGGTTTCTCGTAGACAAAGTTATCAAGAAAAAACGATTTTATGAATAAATTATCTCTAATTGGAAGCTGTCAACGAGTTGCCATGATCAATTAAAGTTCCATTAAAAGTCACGTATATTATATTTCAAAACCTTCCGATTGTTTCAAAATGCTCACGGAAAAACCATTCGACTGCTAACCGCCATTTACATTTGTCCTATATTTAGTAAATAAACCCCTTCTGGCGGCTGGTATGTCGGCTGATAATGTCCGCGGCTGAGAGATTGTCCGAAAAATGAACATTTGGCCGAGAAGCGAAGCTTCGAGGGCAAATGTGAAATTTTGAGGACAATCTCTCAGCCAAGGACATTATCAGCCGACGTACCAGCAAGCCAGAAAGGGGTTTATTTATTTTATAACCCGCCCATTAATTTTCATCTCGCAATAACATGTTAAAAAAGCCACTGGTGATCGAAAACGCGTGATTGACGTGAGGGAGCAAAGTAAATTTGATTGGTTTAACTAACTTTATTTCCACTGTGATTGGACCAAATTTGACAAGCTGTCATGTGAAATTAATTCGCGTAACGCCTCTTGGATCAAAAACTCGAAAACTTGGCGCTTTTGGTTCATATATTCCGAAGTATGGTTCAAAAACTTGACTAGAAAGAAATGTGTTTCGGTCTCAGAATTTACATCTGTGAAACACAGAATGTGTAAAATCTGTAGCACTTGAAGATGGACTGATTTTTCGTCGCTCTCAACTCGCTTGAGATGAAGTACTTCAGTCGGTTGTTGTTGTTTTGAGCTATTATAAAAGGTTACCGGGTTTCATCTCGCGTTTGTTTTCACGGCCTCTTTTTCCGAAGTAGAGAATGGTGTTACGCCATGCCGAATCTGCAATATTCTGGAGCATTCAGACCAGGCTGAATTGCTGCATAGAGGATTTCAAGGTCTTCGCTGGAAATTGGACGCTTGTGCTTTGTGAAAGAAATCAATCCCTGTCGCGGAAGATCTTTCAATGATGGATCTAGAGCTTCGTTTACCGGCTTGAATACTTATCCCGAATAATGGAAAACGGCTTTCTTTGAAGGGAACCAGAAAAAAAATCTGTCCAGCCCGGAACGAATTGGCTTTCACAGCGTTGCAACTGTATGGTTTTCTTTCCACTGACTTCAAGTCTGGCTTCTGCGTAAAAAAGGTTTCAATGGTTGACAATTCTGCCGGCTCCATGATTTCAAGTGCGACTGGAGTTTTTCTCTCCTTCCTCCACGCTCCACGCTTGTTTCTTTAAACAAGCAATTATATCACGTTAATTTAACTCTCTCGTTCTAATTAACATGTTACTATTGTACACTCTTTTGTTACCTCTAGCTATGTTGTAAGATTCCCAATTTCATTTCACGTTGTTATTTATCTTTATTTAGCATAATATTATAAATTCAAATGTAACTTCAATTATTTTACTTTCAACTGAAGAT
This sequence comes from Platygyra sinensis, assembly GCA_019787425.1. NCBI lineage: Eukaryota > Metazoa > Cnidaria > Anthozoa > Scleractinia > Merulinidae > Platygyra > Platygyra sinensis. Next base: position 8,833 of record JAHPZR010026944.1, read on the forward strand.
GGTCGTTGTACGACCGAAACATGTTTTGTAAACTTCGTTTGAAATGTGTCGTCATTTTCATACTCTCATTTCCAAAAGCATACGGTTTCTTTCGTGGATTTGCCGTTCAAATTTCCGTTGCTTTCTCCATCGCGCTTTTTAGATCCCTTAGTTTTGGCCTTCGGCATCGTGAAGTTATTGCATCCAGTGCGTCCAAAACAGCGAGTGTAGCGGCGGAACAGAGAGCTTTGTTGGTATTTCCCGCCAGAAACAGCATTTGAGACCTTTGTGGGTTGATTTGTAAATACGAGCTCTATTGTCTAGCCAAGAGGAGCCCTCACTTTACCGATCAACAGGTAATTACTTTTCACACGTTTTGAAATCTAATCTCCCTACACCGGAAAAACCGTTAAAGTGCATTTTGCTTTGTTTCTCAAAACTGGAATTTCAACGAATGAAGCACACGTTTCCAGTTCGTTTACAGCGAGTTTTCATCCTTTATCGCTGAAATTTGGCAAGAGTGTTGCCAGATAATGTGGCAAAAAAAACGGTGTCGGGGAATTTTTATTTTTAGCCTCCTTCAAAAGTAATGAGTATTTAAGCAAAGGTAATGCGTGTTTTATAAAAAAAAACTTGAAGTTTAACAGCGAATAAAAAGCAAACCAGACTAGTAATCAAAATTCCCCGACACCGTTTTTTAGATCAAGGTGAGAAGAAAACGTAGCGATGTCGCTAGCTTTCTCCAGTTAAATTCTGACCGGAAACGAACTCAATTTGTGAAACTACATGCTTTTGAAAAATGATCGCTATTTTAGGAAAGGGTTTTCTTGCCTTATCTCAAGTAATAATCGGAATCTGCAATTATCAAGCTTTCAGAAAATATATATTTTATTGGGGGTTTTATGAAACATGTGACCGTGAAGCAGCGACTAAGCGATGTTGTCATTTGGGGTACACTGATACCTTAACCAATGCGATAGTGATGGACACGACCAATTTGTGAGTTCATACAGTTATGAATTAACGCTGCATTGAATTTGTCACCCATGCATGATATTATAACTGAAATGATATTTCTAAACAAAAGATCTAGAATTTTAACAAGGATTGGATGAGTTTCTCTGTGGAAATTCTACAATAATTTCAGACTGCCGGGTATGTAGTATTCCCGGCTACAGAGTATCATACACAATGAAATTTTATTTAATATATCGAAATTTGTGGATAATGGTTCCTGACACAGCAGTGCAAAATAATCAGGAACACGGGCGTACATGTTCTTAATGAAATGAGTAATCCTATGAAAGCGCAAGCAGTTACCTAAAGTTTTCCCTACTCGTGTTATTTACAAAATTCTTTGATTGACTCCATTCCTCGCAAGTACACAATTTGAGAGAATTTTGAAATATCACTCGCTTTTTAAATCCTCCATTGCACTTTTAACTTCCCTCAAAAATTCCCAAAAATTCTATGGTTCTCAAATGCTATGACTTAATTAATTGCCAGGGGATTGTTTTAACGTGTTTAAAAGGCGTAGGAACCTTTCCTTTTTCGTTGACCTTTTGTGGTTACCCAGAAATCTCAAGACCACAAATCATCCAAGTTGTAGCCAGTTATTTGCATAACGCTTTACTTGCATATTTTATTTTCAGTTTCAGTTTATTTGCAATTTCCGCTCAGAGCATTTCCTAGCATTACCAAACGAAACGCGTGGACTTCAAAGACTCAAGTCTGCTGTCATTTAACACAGACCGATTGTAAGTATGTACAAATTACTGAGAATGTTTAATCCCGTCTGGCTGCAAATTTTGGTAAAACAATAGATCGTTTTGAAGCGACGTCATCACTTTTTAAAATCTAAACTTGCGTTCCATTGGGAAGATCCGGATCAGGATCAGTTATGATCGCTCAGATCATGGCGTACCAAAGGCACGGAACTTTGGTTCGTACGATCAGTTACCATGATCGACAATAGGCGCGAAACGCGTTAAAACAACCTAAACGTACGGCAAAATAGCAAGAGGTCGCTATAACAAACGAGCAAATTAGTAAACAGTAACAATATCTTAAGCAATGCTACAAAACAAGCGGTTCCATCTTGGAGGTTCGATGCACGAGTATTCGGTGGAGTTATAGAACAATTTCGTAGTGAAAGAGAAACAAAGCTTTGCACAACCCACTCAAATATTTGTGTTTCATTGGCACTTTGTCGATTTTCTGTTGACTTTCTCTGTAATTCACTTACAACACAAATGCTGTCGACCGAAGTGTATCTCATTTATGAAGTACATATAAAATTCAAGGCCAAAACCGCTGCGGACAGTGATTGATTTCATTGATCCGTTTGCAGATCACTCAGATCAGTGATCCGATGAATCCAGAGTGGATTCGATAGATCACTGATCTGAGAATGGATTTCCTTGAAAGGAACGCCACAGATCAGAAATCCCTCCCAAAGGAACGCACCCTAAAACTAAAGATCCACCAAAATTTTCATTATGTTCAAGCACAAGAAGCGGCATATCTATATCTGTTTACAGTTTTACAGCTCAATTTCTTGCTTTGTTTGGAAACCAGAGCTTTTTAAATTTCCGGGTTATGTAGGTGCGTGACAAAATTGTTAAAGAAAAAAAAAAAATACTTATCTCATGATTTTGAGCCCTTTTCGAAGTTAGCTAGAGCATCTGCTGATGTAAATGCTTGTTTTTTTTTTCAGTACCGTGATAATCAGTCGCCTAGATAGCCAAAGTAAGTTTCAGATGTTTACACTATTTTCCATCCGCCATATTGGTGTACCACGGAGGTAAACCAATACGGCGTTTGGCTCTGTAGATTTTTGCGAAACATTTGGACGAATATCTGAAGTTTGGGGAAACGTACAGGCCTAAAATGTGAACAAATGTCTAATTTCTTTATCTTCTATAACATCACAATTTCGTAGCTTTTTAGCACTGAATAGTTGTTATTAAATTTATTTTTTTATTGGTGACAGTGAAAATGATCTATTGTTGGTAAAACTCGGATTTAGACAAAGGAGTGGGTTTTTTTACGCGAAATAACGTAAGGTACGGTGGGGGGTTGCTTGGGTCAATGTTTGCTAGGTATGTGCCGCTAGCCTCTCAGACCCTATCCCATTACAATCCATTCTGTATAGGCTCCACCTTAGTCACGTTTGAGCAAATATGTAATTTTTTTGCGATCCCAACTTAGTTACTTTCCATTTATGCGTGTACCTTACATTGAAAAAAGAACACATACTTTTCACCTACAGTAAAAACATTCTGGTACGTTTGCTAACCGTAAATATGAAGAGCTGTGTTACCCCAAAAAGCACTAAATGTGCGACCCCATTCTAGTAACTCGATTGAAAGTGCGACGCCATGATATGATAGCCAGTCAATCCAGTCGTGAAAGTGCGACGTCATCCAGCGGCACATCCCCATTAGCCTCTTATAAGGAAATGCCCCACGTATGACATTTGAACGTTACTCCCAAGCGCAGCCTTGTTAGATGTCTTTATCATCCGTCCGCTTCTTGTTCTGCGTGCAGCAAAAAAGAAGTCCGATCAAGAACACAAAATCCTATGAGGGTTCTGTTGCTAGAATTCTGTTACCCTCCCGGCCGCCTCCAAAATGTCGGCGGCGGGGAGGGTAAAACAATTCTAGTAACAGGACGCCTCATTATCCATA
>JAHPZR010026944.1:15000-22500 GCA_019787425.1 Platygyra sinensis
ACTGTCTTGTTTACATTTTTACTTCTTGATTGTAATGACTGTATAGATAGCAAGGCGAAAGAAACCCCCTGTGAGCTTGATGGAACATATTTATGGGTCGACAGATTTTTTGGATCAACCGAGAAAATGTTCTCAAGAGGCTAATAATTTTGATGTATTTTACGTGATATATATAGAGAGACAAGTGGTTCTGCATTGAAAAAGAAGTGTTGTCTCATAAGAAACCTTAACTAAAGCCTTGAGTGAAATGCAGTGAGAAAGGTCTGTTCGCACAAAAAGAAAAATATTCTTGAATGATGCAAATTTTCCCACCAGGCTGACTAACAGCAACTTCTGGGTCGTGGTATGGAAGAGGGGGTAGTACTCTGAGAGTTTGGGCAGGAGTGTCCAATGTGACCCAAGAACCTTTAGCTTTTACCACTCCATGTTCGGCTGCAATTCTACTACCCTAGCTATTTTGTAATGTGTGTGTGCAACAGAGGCCAACTAAAAACCCTATGCCTTATAAGGTAAGTGCGACCTTGCATGGTACGAACACAGCTTGTTTTAACAGTCTTTAATAATGCACCAATAATTGCAAGCTTACCAAGATGTTTAGATTATTTAATCCACGAGTTTGGCCATAGGTCTCCTTTGATTTTTTTAATGTCCCAGGAAGTGCTGAAACAATGCAGAGAGAAGAAAGCAGAAAGATAACTGGATTTTGTGTTTCACGATGTATCGATCGAAAGACAGCTTTAACGAGGATATTAGGTTAGTTTGAGTTTGAGTGCTTTTTATTGTTTCTGGCCTCTTCCATCGGTAGAATAACGTGATGCCAAGCGGGCATAGAAAGTTCGTTGACTGACGAACCAAATAGCATTAAACAAAACGAGCATTTTCTACACAATAGCACTTCTCACGGTTAGTTTTTCTCATCTGCATTACAATGTAATCTAACATAGATGCGAGGCAATTTCGGGCTAACTACAAAATATCGGAAATTGCCTCACATACATGCAAGATTTCATTGTAATGCAAATGAGCAGTGTTAACCGTGAAAAGGGCTATTATACATGTTTATAATTAATAGGCCAATACCGAGTTTCCTTGTGCCTCTTTTTCAAAGTGAGTCTAAGTGCGAAACCATTCTTATGTAAATGACTTTGATTTGCATATTATTCTTGTCACCAACTCCAGTAAATAATATTTTTGAGCAGATAGCTTCCAAGTCGAATCCACATCTAAACTTATGTTAACCGTGGACGAAGTTGGACAAATCCAACGCAAGAAGGTAGCCACCATTACTGGTCATGTGTTCCAACTTACCTATACCGCGTTTTATAACAAACTCGTTCAAGAGGAAAAAGAAAATCGATGCCATGGCTGCGCTATTCAACATCCCAGTCAAAGACAGCACTCTTGCCTGATGTTGGATATTGAACATGCGTGGTTCTATTATCATGATGAAGCCCGTGAGCAAATAGATCTTGCTGTGGTGATGCAGACTGTGGAAAGCACTTGCAGCACTCTGGGGTTGAAGCTTGGCCAGACATGGAAAAGTTATCTGACGGAGTTGCCCAAGTTGCCTTGGACCAGTCTATATCTCACTTCTTTGGAACTCGAAAATTATGACGAAGATATGAGCGAACGCGTATTGTATGCTCCTTATAATGGTCCTTGTGTGGAAATCCACAAAGATGACAACGCTGAAGAAGTTATGAACGTTGACCCGAAAGAAGTGCAATGTCCTGAGAACGATATCAGAAAAGAGGAAAAACTAATGGACCTTGACTATGTAATTAACAAAATTCAAAATAAGTTCTATTTTCATACCAATAAAGTGTGTACACGATTTGATTTTGATCCAGTGTGTGTTTATCGGTCAACACGTTAACATAGGAACTGTTTGCAAAACTAAACTAATCGTTAATTTAACACAAAACGACAGCCAAAAACGCCAAAAGCGTCAAAAACGCCACATTTTAGCGTTGTGTCCTCCCTCTAAACAGAAACGAACTGAGAAAAAAGAGTATCTGCAGTGGATAGGAGCGATGAAGAAAGATTTCACCTCCCAAGTATTCCGCCACCACCACGACCACCACCATAATTCTATTGTTTTCCACCACCAACACAATTCTATTGTATTCCACCACCGCCGCCACCACAATTCTGTTGTTTTCCACCTCCATCACCACCACCACAATTCTATTGTTTTCCCTCCTCCTCTTCCTCTTCCTTTATGTTTTCTAGCTCTCAATATGAATTGCTATCTCAAATAGGTTTAAAACTTCCTATTTAAAGCATATTTTATGTTCTTGACATGTGAACTACATTTTGGATATCCTTTTTAAAATCTATTTTAAACTGACGAAACTACAAAACACCAATATGGTTCGCGTATATCAGAAAGAGACTGAACTCAAAGCCATTTTTCTGTAAATGGGATTGTACACAGTTTTAAGCATGTCCTGAATTTAAGATTCAAATTCAAGTTTGGTGCAGCTCCAGGGTACATTAACAGGATCCTAGTCTACAGTGAGTTCCAACCTAGAAATTGACTAGTACTTAAACCGAGCTTTGATTTGCGACAAGTAGTAAACATGGAGTTTGTGGCATTAACTACACGACAACTGGATAATTTGGCTAGGCAAGATCCTTATCTCGAACTTGTCTTCAAAGGCGTCTTTGCATCAGACCAACTACTGAAAGAAAAGGACATCCAAACAAGATCTGCCTACATTGTTAATGTGGATACCCATGATAAACAGGGTTCACACTGGCTAAGATAATTTGTGGAAAAGGGTCAATGTGAAGTCTTTGACAGTTATGGATTACCCCTCCATTGGTATAAACCCTCCCCCTTTGTGACATGGGTCTTCAAACATTACCCGGATGTTAGTTCCAATGATGGGCAATTACAAGCCACAGATTCTAATACGTGTGGACACTACGCTTTGTTTTTCTTATTCGCGAGAGCTAGAGGAAGGTCGATGGGAGCTTTATTGAACCTTTCAAATATCTCAGTGATGTTGATAATGATCATAAAGTGGGTGAGACCCTGAGAAAGCTCGTAACACGTAGTTTACTCAAATTAGGTCAGGAAGAAAACCAACAAAGTGTTTTAAGGAGTGTTAATGAACATGCAAGTCTCCTGGATATATAAATAAAAGAAAAAGCAGCGAAAGCAAATCTGTCATTCATCAAGGTTAATAAACAATAGAAGCGGGCCGTTTCATGGGTCGAAATCTGAAACGACGCGTGGTAGCTCCTCGCGTGATTCCACGCGCGAGAGAAAACAGAGACCTCAAATGTCCCGATTGTCTCCTTTTGTCCTGAATGAACTTGTTTCGTCCCTTTTGTCCCTAAAATGTCGTTTTCATCCTGTGTTGTGTCCTTTTTGACCTACGCATAAAATGTTAAAATTTGCTGAAACTGTTTATGTTGGTAATTTTCAAGGGCTGATCGGGTATTAAAGTGTCCATATCGTCAAATTTTTTATTTTCCCATCTGATCCTATATTCTATGCAATGAATTTTGGCGATAAAAAATTTCGATTTGGATGGAAAGCGATTTTTGTGTCTGCTGCATTTATAATGCACGCAGACACATAGATAAGCTGTAAAACGCACGACCAACTGCTTCATATACGACAAGATCTCGGATTTACTCTTGGCGTTTCACTGTAGATTCCATTTGGTGACACAATACATGAGGTATACGCGAGGTGTAATACTTTCGGGTGTAAACTTCGTTCCTCAAGTGAATAATCTATTCAATTGGATACGAGAAGAGGACAAAGGAAAGAGGTCATGGCAAACCACCAATTTCCGCTGAGACTCGGAACCAGTCAAATCTGAGAAAAGGACATCGTCAAATCCGTCAAACCATTTGCTTACGTGTGTCGTCCCGCTCTCGTTCGCTTTAGCTAGAGTTTCGAAGTACTGTGTCGGATCGTGTATCGCTTCTCGCTATCTCAGCCTGCAGAGTTCCAAAGTGTTGTGTCGGAAGATCTCCCTTCTCGTTCTGTCAGCTAGAGTTGCTAAGTGTTGTGTCGGAACGTCCCACTGGTAGTTCTATCAGCCAGAGTTGCAAAGTATTGTGTCGGACCGTCTCGCTGGTAATTTTCTCATCCAGAGTTCGTTAGTGTATTATTGCTTGAAGCTACGGTGGGTGATCTTTTCGCTTATAATATTCGTAATGGGTTTCTTAAAAGGTTTTTTCTCAGTTTGCCACAGCATTCACACTGGGTGTCACTCCGGCCAAGTGAAAGGTTTTGAAAGATGCTTTGAAGTTGTAAATTATCACTTATGTGAGAGCTCTAAGGTGTGTCTACAACAAACGGGTGCCCCTTCATGGTGATGATGACTACGGCTTAACTTTGTTCAATCGTTGCCTACAGGACATTGCAATATTAATTTTTAAAGCTGTAAACGGTATGTTACCGGGATATATAAATATAAGCGATTTGTTCGTCGTACGTAATAATGGGAAGTGCCTGAGAAGTACCAACAAGTTAGCCGTCCCACGTAAAAAAACTTCAAACTTTGGCCTAAAATCTGCAACTTTTATTGGTGCCAAAGTGTGGAATTCTTTACCGGATAAATTGCGTTCAACGAAAATCCTTAAGGAGTTTAAGAAGGCTGTGAGAGAACTACATTTGTAACGTACAGATTTATATGATTCATTGTAATAATTTTAAGATTTAGGATTGTTTATTTATTGATATAGTTAGATTGTTAGTTACTAATTGATCATGTATGTATGCATTTATTTTATTTTATTTTATTTTTTTTTTTATTTATTTATTTATTTTTTAACTTTTCTCGGCATATTAGCATGTATTTGCTAGGGGCCTAATCAGCCTCATCAACCCGAGTTGAAATAAAGTTACTTACTTTACTTTACTTTACTTACTATGTTATCGATTAATTAAAGCTTTCTCGGCGCCAACACGATCACTGCCCGGCCATTTTGCAAGTGCCCAGGACACAAAATAAGCTTTATGAGCCCCATTTGCGAAATATAAAGTCCTTCGGGGAACAAATGAGTCCCATTTGGGCGATGAAAAGCCCGTTACGGGAATTATTCAGCTCCATTTGGGAATAACAAAGCCCACTGAGGGATTAAACATACCCTGTTTGCGAAATGAATTTGGCAGAAAATGTATTTCACTACACAAGTGAAAACACCTATCACTTGACAAACATGTGCGAAAGCTGTGGCGATTTTATAGAAAGGAGAGAAACCTATAACTAGTGTTCTCCATGATAAGTAATATCTACTTACAACCCCGGGGACTCAGGGTGACGTTACTAGACGTCGTTGCAAATGTAACATGAACCTGACCCCAGCTAGGTGGGTTACCCCACCTTGAGTCGTTTACATGGCAAAATGCGACCCCGGCTGACAGGGTTCCCCTTCCTGGTAGACCGGGCAACCCGCCTAGTCTGGTTACCCCATCTATCATGTAAACATGATCAAATAAAAATGAGAAATTATATGGAGAGGCGAGTACCCCTCCTAGGCGGGTTACCTCACGTACCTGGGGTCCCCCACCTCCCTGTAAACAGGGAGTGATGTAGCAGCTCTCCTAAGGTCTCACATGATTAGCTTGCTACCCTTTGAGAGTACAATAGAATAAACAACAGAAACAATGCCCCTAGCCCTAAAACAATAACAGCTGCTACAATGATAAAACAAAAGCAGCTTAGGACAGCTGCTACATTACTGTAAACAGGCCCTTAATTAAAGAAACGACGTAGAGACCGAGAGCAGGCTAGGATTCCAGTAAAAAACGATAATTCTATGAAGAAGAGAAAAGCCAGATGCAACCTTTAGTTCATTCTTAAGCCTAGTAACCAACTTCCCTCAATCGTAAAATACAACCAACCATCATACAGTGTAATTGCTATTTCTCCGCATGATACTTTTCGCAAATGTGCTGTAAATTAATTATTATTTATACGACAAAAGTCTGTATGCATCATATTAATTTTCTTACTCTTGTAAACCAAAATGACATGATGGACTTGGTATAATAAATATTACAGCAGGCCCAGATTCCATGAAACAGTTAAAACACTGAAGAAAAAAATATCAAGATAACTATTTACAAGTATTTCTTACTGTATACTTATGTAAGTATTATATCAGCATGATAGAACTGAGCATTTCTACATTTATATGTTAGCATCTTTCAAGACCAAAAAATGTCAACAAGCATCAAACACTGTAATTGTTTGGCAACAAGTAAAATATACTTGAAACTATATGAAACAATGCCCGTTCCTGAACACCACAATATAATATACTGAGTTTTAAATATGACTTGGTAAGTTTAAATTCCATAACACAAAGTATTTGGGGGGGGGGGGGGGATGGATCGCAGATAATTAAGGTATAGGTGTAATTTCTTTAATTTTATACAGTATTCATGTTCTTCTTTTTTTCTCTCAACAGTAATGGCTGAAGACCTGTCATATTCTGACACGTTTGCAGGATACATTCATAGTGTATCGCCAGTTTACCATGACAAGTATTTTGAGTTCTAGATCCAAGCCAAAACTGGAACTGTCAGAGAAGTCTGTTTCTCAACCAGAAAAAGGAAACAATTTGCTGCTTATAGCTATGACTACAACAAGAGTCCTGTTAAAAGTCTTAAAATATAAAGGTTTAAAATTGACACTACATCAAATGCCAAAGGTGTCCTCATGGGAGATGTTTCTGTTAAAGATTGTCCCATTATCAACTTTCAGAAATCAGAGTTGCCTTCAACGATGAATATTGCAGTGACCAAAACTGTGTGTGTAGGTCAACATGTTATAGTAAAGGCTTACGTAGCTAACCTTACCGAAGTAAAGAAAGACAAAATACATGTCCTGTTACAATTGCAACAAAAAAATTCAAGCAACAACATCACTTATCACAGAATGCCAAAACTGTCATAAAAAACAAAATGTAGCAGCCACTAAAATGCATTGGTATGGTACTGTATTGTTCAAGAATGATAATAAGAATGATAATAATGAAGAGAAAGAGAGAGAAATTACTAAGCTCACTGTGGATGACATAAGAACAAATTTCCTTACCCTACCATCTGTGATCACAGTTACATTTAAGATCATTCAACAGTGAGACTAGGATTGCAACAAAAATTAAAATCAAGTAACCGACAACATCTGGAGGTCTGCCTTTGAAAACTGCTTGCCATGGAAAGAAAAAACTTAAGTTAATTTCACTGACAACATTTTTAAGTTGTGTTGGCACATGGATTACAATTCATAATTATTTTTTTTCTAGTTATAGCCTGGAAGTCGTTATTACCCACTTGAGTTGTACATGTTCGGTTTTAGTTACTTTTATAAAGTACCTATTAGTTATAACAAATACAAAAAAACCAACTTTTAAAACACTCATTGAGATATCTCCTGCAATTAATTGAATTGAATTTAAATTTATCATAACATAAGCAATGAATATAGATGTGACATTCAAAGAATTAAGTTCTGTTCATGTGCT
>JAHPZR010026944.1:25000-67500 GCA_019787425.1 Platygyra sinensis
TAATAGATTCTACCTAAATCAATCGGCTAATGTCTCACTTCAATCCCCACCGTCGCCTTTCCATGCTATAAGTGACCCATCCTCCATTCCACTCTTTTTCCTGTTGGAAATTCGCGTTCTTGTTCCAGTTCTTCAGGACTTCCATTTCTCAGTTTTTCAGAATACCGTCGTTCGCTTTCTCTAAATTCTTCCGTTCTTCTCTTCCTTTTTTCCTCTCTTTACCGAATTTCAACCTTCTTCCTCTCGAAGTCTTTTCGCTGGTGTACTAACAACTATATCCTTCTTGAATTCTGCCCCAAGCTTAGGTTTGGCCTCGGGGTTCTTGAATAAATGAAAAGTGACTTATATTTTCCCCCGGCACGCATTCCATTTCCTCGATTTCTCGCAGCTCAGTATTTGTAAACTGTAAAGCAACGAATAATTTAAGATTAATTTAAGTTGAGTGAAATTAATTAAACTCCCTAGTGTTAACTCATTTCTTTGTAAATTTTTTTCGTTTAAATGCCTGTATCTCAGTCAAAACTAGCCTGATTAACACCAAGCTTGGGGATTTTATGAATCTCGGTGTGCTCTTTCTGACTATGGGGATCAATAGTTACTAATCCCATAATTTACAGACTCGTACCTAGTCCCTCACGATATGAAATCAGGCAATTGAACAAAGAGGGGCACGGCGGAAAAACCGCTGATTGGCTGAAAAATCCGTTGTCATGGAGCATGCTCAAGCGCTTTCCGCTGACAATTTGCGGGAGCCAGTTTCGAAAATGTCTGAACATTTTGTAAACGGGAGCATCGAATAGCAAGGATTATTTTGGATTTTTGCCCAGATGGAACTTCTACCTGTCGTAGAGAATGGGGATTAAGCAATAGTAAGTATGTTTCAAATGTTAGCCTGGTTTTGTCGCTTTCTTCGAGTTTTATTCCCTGTTATTATTTCCTTTGTCCGTCGGTGTCGTGTTCATTCCGTGTGCCAAGCTGAAGCACTTGCTTTGTTTATTTACAATACTCTTCTGCTGCAGATTTTGGTGTACAGATGAGTTAACACAATGAACACAGCATAATTTAAAGGTAAGCCAAGTTTTCCTTCCTTTCTTCCGTAAATGGTTGATCTTTGTAAGTGGCACAATTTTCTAATTCGCGTGTGGCTTCCGGAACCTTTTAGCTCGATGAGTCTAAATTTTTAAAAGTTAAAGATTTTGTTCGCTATCGTTTGAATTACCCGTCATATCTTAACTTGCGTCTGGGAAGAGACCCATTTGGCTTTGGTTCGCCATGTTCATATAATAAGCGACTGTACTGTAAATGAGCTTGAGATTTTAGATTAAGAATACAATGCTTACATGCATGCAATGCATATTTCATAAGCCCAGCCAACTTATGTTCAGCCCGGATATCAGCATACTATTCAAGCTGACACATTCCTTTCTACGTTTGGATATATCTTCTAGGTTGTGTTGTCTAAATTTGAACGTTTCAGTGTAGGTTTTTTGTTGTTAGGTATTGAAATGGACTAATTGCATGGTTTTGAAAGAGTTTCTAACTTATCTTATGAATTTTTTTGGACCTGAAGACAGATGTTTTTGAGGTTAATTACAGTCTGATGATCATGAGTTAATAAATTAAACTTTCCAATTACAAACCTAGCAAAATGACTGAGGTATTCACTAGGAGATTGGGGGTCTCATTCAGATGGTTGAAAGAAGTTGTATAGTGTTCAATGCTCTACACAGTATTGTATAGTGTATAAACAAGGAAGATACTAAGTTAATGACATTTCTTCTTGCATTGTAATAAGTATTCAAAGGGTGAAGCCAAAATAAAGTTAAATTTAATTTAACATGTTTTCCTCTCTTTTTACACACTTAGACCTCAAACTTTCCTCCTTTCTTTTAATGGCTTGGTTCTCTCACTGGAGACATTGTGGCGTGACCATTTACATCAACTTGTTAATGTCAATTGGTACCTGTCAAAACAAGGTATTGGCTGACTAGTCTCACATGACCTATAGTTTGGTACACAACTTGGTTGGGATTTGACTTCTTAAAAATTTACAAGTACAACATAATCCCAGGGGGAGGGGGTACTTAACATAGTTTAATTTGGGGAGGCTCCGCCCTGAGGTCCAATCCTTTGCCCTTTTATATACCATTTTGCCATAAAAGGTACCCCTTTTATATACCTTTTATTGAAAAAAGGTACTCCTTTCACATAACCACGTGCAACTCTGTCTTATGAATAAATTGCTGAGAATTGTCATTTTCATGTTGTACTTAATAAATAAACTGATATAGCCATAAGGAGCATCTATTCGAAATATTTTGATCAAAGGCCCTTTTAAATACCTAAATGACCAATTTCCCTACCCTTTTATATACCTGAAGCCTGAAAAAGGTACCCCTTTCAGGCAGAGCCTCCCCATATAGGCCATTACTAATTTACAGGGAGTACCCCACCCCTGATCATAATATTTTGGTGTGGAAGTTTATGCGATATTTCTTAATTATTCTTTGAAATCGAGGTGAATTTTGGCTGTGATTCCCTGACATTAACAAGTTCTTAGTATATACACACAAAGTGATCTCAACAACAGTTGAAAAGGACTGTTAAAAGTTAATTTAATTGACCTCTTAATAATACTGCTACCGTAAATACTCGCTTCTGATTGGTTGGAAGCTGATCAATTTATCCCAAATTGTATCGATAACTGAACAATTAAATTTTAATTGTATCGGTCGCATTTGATCGGATAAATTCAGGTTTGGCGTTGACGACAAACAAAAAAAGCTTGGCATGAAGAAGCCATTGAAAATCTCTCGCTCGAAGAACTTGAAGAGGTTCTCGGAGATTTCTACACCGAATTACCGAATTAAAGTCGTTACACAAAAAAGACAGCATCTGCGGGCCAGAGTCCCGAAGACAACGGGGCGCATTTTGGTGTAAGAGGAAGGCAAGAAAACTTCAACTCTCGCAATGAACACTTCAAGTCTGCAAAAAATGACAATGGCCGCCCGTATGTCATGTTTGCCGAGTCAAACCCACAAAGATGAGAATATCTTCCCTAAAGCTTCAAGGAAGGATAGTCGTTCCAGGAATGGCGGCGACTAGTGAGAAAAACGTCCAGCTGGCGTTTCTGAACGACCAAGCAAAGCAATTAAAGTCCATGGTTTGAAAATCTTAAAAACTTACAAACCTTGTTGACGAATACTTTGATCTAGTCTTCCCGCTTCAACTTCACTTGTGTTTGCACGGTTATCCTCAGTTTTCCCGAATGAACTCGTCCTTGTATCTTTAGCTCCGTGTCATAGTTTAAATCAAGGCTGTAAGCGTTTCTTAAAACGTTTTCACGCAAGTTGTAAACAAAATAAAACGCTTTTTGATACCGCCTCGACTGGTTTCGACGTGCAATTCCTTTCCTGTACATGTTGATTATTCATCAAAAAGTCGCTCATGCGTTCAGAGTTTTGACAGCTTCAAAGCCAATGAAATTGTACTTAATGTTACAAACTTGGAAACTGCTCGTCTATGTGGCTCAGTCGTTTTCGAAAGAAAAATATTATCGTATGGAAAACTTTGGCGAAAATTAAAGTGACAAAATTAAACTAACATATTTTATCATACCTTTGCTTCATTCTAGCAACCCTCTATAGTAAAACGACGTCAGCCAGAAGCTTGTATTTACGGTTGCCGTATTATTAAAAGGAAATCGGTCTTCTTTCTCGAAACAATTAGGGATTAATTGTACTTGTGAACAGATCGGACTTTTTCTAATTTCCACTCGTGGCTGCGGCAGCCACTCGTGGAAATTACTAAAAAGTCCGATCTGTTCACGCGTACAATTAATCCCTAATTGTTTCTCGAACAGACCGATTTCCTATACTAATTTTTCATGCATCAAAATGTGCAAGTGGCATGACGTATGTGTGCAATTATTTACAGAATCTTTTAACTTGGCATGTAATTTTCACTTTAATCTACCAGTAGGTTGTGAATAATTTTACATAAGTTTTTAAAATACGGCTAATGGGTTAATATTCAAAAAATCAATTCAGTGCAATATTCTAATAATTAATTCATTAATGTAACCTTGAGGGGTACGCTTCACTTGGTTTGACTGTTACTGTGTAGATAGTCTGTATATACAGTCATATAGTCATAATAAGTTGTGGCTTCTATATTAAATTGTTAATGCCTTATGTATTAACTCTGTTTTTAAATAAAGATGAGAATGATGATGATAGAGAATTCGGTCTTTTTGTTTGGGTATGGGAGAGGTTAAGTTAACTATAGCTTTTACAGGTAGTTACTTTAGAATTGCACATCTCTAGACTGTATTTCAATCAGATAAACATTTTGCTGAGACATCATTGTCTGATCTGAATAATCTACCAAAAAGTGAATTGTGTCAGAAATTCTGAGGAGTGGGGGGGAGGGGGGGGGGGAATTCCAAACTTAAATTTTAAAAAGGAAAGTATGAAAGTGAACTGGCAGTTTCAGTGGGGTGTTTGGAGGAAGACATTTGTTGATAGAGATTTGAATGTCTTCTGTATCTGCTATAGCCTTTTTTATAACAGGAGTGATTAGCCTGAGTAGCTCTAGGGTTAGATTGAATATCACTCGGATTAGCTGGGAAGGATCTAGGGGGTTCGGCTGGTTCATTTGAACTCCCTAAATTTTAAAAAAATAAATACTAACTTGGCCTCAGAATGACAAAAATCTTATTTCCAAGGACCACAATGTCAAGAATTTTCCAGAGGAGACCGCCTCTCAAAACCCCTTCTCTGTCTTCACCCCAGGGTTAGCCTGTTTAAGCTCTCGATAAAAGACGAGTCATACTTACATACATAAACTTTATTTTATCTCGAATTTAAGAGTAGCTTTTGTAGCTAATTTCTCCGAGAGAACATTAACTAATAGCAAAATATGACAACAAAAAATACACAATAACATTATAAAATACAATTATGTGCAATATTTACAATTAAAAGCTAAAATGAAATATTTACTGAATGTTTTGAAAGGTGTATACCTTACTCTACGTCTACAGTGCTCGGTCTGCGTTTTACACTGACCGAATTTCGATTTAAGCTTACCTACAAGCCTTCACATTAAAGAATGTTTCCACAGTAAGTGGAACAAGAATCCTTTTTGGCGGATTGCTTTTTTAGTTAAAACAATGGACAAATATTTGCAATAACGAAGCCCACAGCTGCGGGAAAAGCTGCGTAGCCAAGGAACAAGCATCGTAGTATGCGAGGGAGTGCAGTCTTACAATATCACACATGCAAAATATACAAAGAGCAAATTATTTCATACTTCGAGCTGTAAATTATATGTACAAATACAATCTTCTACAATGCCACATTAAACCTCAATAAGCAAACTACAAGTTTTCAGCGCTAGCTCATGGCGGTACTGAAGTGGCAAAACAAGACACGAATGAATAGCACACAAGCAAAAAAACACAACAAAATTAGGCATTAGTGTGCACTACTTACGAATTCGTCCTCCACTTTTCTTTCTTCAGCCCACAAAACAGAAGTCCATGAACAAATAGCATTTAAAAATTTTCATCAGCACGAAAAAAAAGTCATATTTTATATGTTTTGTAAAATTAAACAAGCTACAAAAATTTGCGGTTTAAAACCTTAAAGAACTTCACACGACCTTAAAAAAAGGAAAAACGGTACCTCGGGTGACTTTAGTAAAGCTAAAAGTTTCGTCTGGGAAGAGCTGTTGTTATCGCCTCAGGAAATTGAAAACACCGTTTCGATCCTTTCGATGACAGTCAAAACATCTGCACGGGTGATTGCCCAGACTAGCCGAGTTGTTTATAAATGCCTTGAGAGAGCGAGATGTTGCCAAGAGCCGTGACAATGACGTGTTCGTTTTTCATTCGTTGTCCGCCATTTTGAAAAAGGAAAGGCGGTCGACGGGAAGACAAACCGAAATCTACTGCGCAGGAGCAGCGGTTTTTCCGCCGTGCTACAAAGAGGTGCTTCAATTTCATGCAAATTCGACTCAAGTTCGTTGGCACAATTTAAAATTTAAAGATAAGAAAAAAAATAATAATAACTTACCGAATTGACACTCAAACCGCCGCAACATCAGTTTCTTCAAATGCACTAATTGTGTCCTCATTAGCTAGCTTCATCCACGGTTAACATAGTTTTAGATGTGGATTCGACTTGCATGTTTGGAAGCTATCCGCTCAAAAAAACATTATTTACCGGAGTTGGTGACAAGAATAAAATGCTAAACGGAGAGCCCGCTTTTATTTTAAACACATGATAGATTTTTCATAAGACAATCAGGGTTAACTATTAGCGGGCAAGACGGGACAAGCTTATTGTTTTTACTGTTCTAGAATGACGCTTATTAGTAAACCTATAACGAATTAGTATGCAGGAACGCATATTTTCTCTAGGTTATAACAATAGGTGACGTCATAGACTCGGCCCCTATACATATTAATTATTTACCTATACCTAGACCTACCTAGACACTAACGGGCTTAGTTCCCAACATACATAACTACTGCCATCAGTAACGGCTTTTTCTTCCCCATGTACGCCTGCATCCTCCTTTCTTCTTCCAAGATGTTTGCGGCAAGATGTATACAGCGTCGTCCCCTCTGTATTGAGCAGGCCCCAAAAGTTTCCGTCACTTGTGACAAAATTGTAAGCAAACCCGCATGGCTGATGTATCTCTGTTTTGCCTGTAAAGTTTCGGCCTTTTGGCGATTCGCAGCCTTGAATCTTTGTCAGCAAACACTTGAAGTCGATGTATAACACGTACGGTGCTTTCATCTCCTTATGAAGGTTTTTGAAAGAAAGCTTGTTCTCTCCATGCTTGGGCAGCTCTGTTCTTGTTAGCCATTTCAGCTGCCCTTTGCATTTGGGTTTTTGCCTTTCAAGCAGATACTTCGTTATCTAGCCGTGCAAACAGCGTTCGCAGCAATGTTTTCTGTTGAAAGTCAGGCTTTGGTCATAAAGGAGAGCTGTCAGCCTGTAGAGCGTGTTGTCGCCTTTCTTTTCGCTGATCCTGTGCACGATGACCTTATTTTTCTTTTTCCCATCCCAACACATTGATTGTAAGATTCGGATTTTGTTTCTTGAGTTTATCACTCTGTGAAACCCAGGTGTTATCGTTTGTTTGTTTTTTTTTTTTCAACTTACCTCTTGATGCTGAAAATAGAGCAGAACGAATTGACCATCTGAGGCACTTTTTGTCTCTGTTTTGTATGTTAAGGATCATGTTCTTCTTTTGCAGCTACTTGGCAGTGGCATGTAGCTTCCTCCACAAAATGGTTCATATAGAGCGACATAAACGAACGCTTCCAAAAAACCTCTATCACCCAGCCAGACCCGCTTTGCGACCATTCCTCTATCTTTCCTTTCACTTCGTCAATGGAACGTATGAACACGTCTTCGATCGTAGCTTCATCGTTTTTTCTTAAAAAGGGGGGCCCTCCTGAGAGGAATAATGGTCCAAGTATTGTTTTAGGGTCTCTGATGATTGGAAACTTAACAAAATGCCCAAATGGTGTTTTGATACTCCCCAAGCTAGCTGTCTCGTTTCGATCAAATTAGTAAGCCTTGCTTTTGTTTGTCGCGCGAATTCTAGAAGTCGATCCGCTTTGTACGGGTAGCCTGGACGAGACGTCCATTTTCCACGAACGAAGCCACCCATTGAAATCGCTTCTGGCCAAATAAAAATCAATACATCCCTCTCGCAGGACTCTTCCAGGTGCAATGGGCCTCTTTTGCTTTCGATTTTCCTCTTGCGAAATCGGTCCACAAAATGATTGCAGCACATCAAATTAAAACCTTGATGCAGCCATGTCTTATACAGGCAGCGCCTTTCTTTAATTGGAAATAAGTCTTACCCTTCAGGGCGGTGATTCTTATGACAGCACCGTGTTTCCGGCGAGATTCACCACACGCATGGATACGGAGGAATTCTTTTAACCAGAATTTTTTCATCCTCCCGGCCGCAGACATTGGCTAGTTGATTTAAGCAGGCCTAATCAAGTCAAGGCTAATCCGCTTCAACTCTACTGGTACTCTGCCTATCACGTCTTGTTTGCAATCTTCATTAAAATATTGTGTACATTTATTCCTCAACCTCTATTGCTGCTCATTTTTTTTTAACTCCAACTTCAAATTATTTTTATTGCGATATTCAGTGCAGATATAGTTTTCGTCTATTATTTTTCTGGGATATATTTGGTTTAGTAGCTTGCTGTTGGTAGCACAGTTCAGAATAATATATAAATTTAGGAAAGCCTAAAAGCGTAGCTCCCTGGCTAAGTTGTTCAGAGACCTATTAAGCTAACTATGGAAAGGTAGAATTTTTATTTGAGTACTGTAACTTTGCGGTGAGGCTTTCTGTTTCGAGTTGCGACGTTTTATAAACATTAAACAAAGCAGCAAAAAACATTTGTAAACAAGAAAAAGTTAAAATTCGAATAAATTTAATCCTGGGCTAGTGTTAGCCGGCTTTCGAACAATCCTGCCCTGTTTTCAACAGGCTAACCTGACATCAGCCCGCGATCCAATCGAAGACCAGCACTTGGTCAGCGGTCAGCACGTGACCTCGATGAGTTGTAGACTTGAGCCCGCGATATGGTCACGAGCTACTGTTCAGCAGAGACCTTGTTTTGACAGGGGTCAATTAATCATAACATGGATGTCCAATATCAGAGAAGTACACGTTAAACCAAGGCTGTGTGCCTCTGTCAAAATATTATTGAGAGTATGGCCGCCATGTTGCGCGACTTCACCGTCGCCGTCGTCGTCGTGTGTACGTGCCCACGAGCAATACCGCTGCCCATGATAACCATGAGAAAATCAACTCATGTTTTTCTTTTCCATACATAGTTGGGGGATTCCGCTTGGCGGCCCTTCGGGCCACCAAAGCTCTGCTATTAGACTGTATATGTCAGTGATCTGCGGTGAAGAGGATGCAAAAAGCAGGAGCAACACAGGAACGAGAAAACCAGCAAAAGGCATTTACTATTTTTCCCCATTGTTAATTTTTAAAACAATACCCAGTACTCTTTAGGTTATAAATTAATTAATATGCATTCTAAATAAAACATCAAAATAATATAGTCGGTAATCAACACCTCAAAAATAATATTTTTTTGTGATTCCATATTTTCTAGGCGTAAAGCTGGCACAATTTAAACAAGTACGCTACATTAGTACACGTATGTAAAAATGATCAAGAGAAGTAGTGACGACTGTGGCCAAGAACGTGCTTGCAAGAGTCACATTAATTCTAAAGACGACATTAACCACCACAAACAACGTCTTAGCACCGTCAAAGAACTGGGAGAGAAGGCAGGTGAGGGATGTGCTTATGGCAATCTTGGCAATGCTTACCACAGTCTGGGTGATTTTAAACAAGCTGTAAAGTACCACAACCAACGTCTTAGCATTGCCAAAGAACTGGGGGACAAGGCCGTAGAGGGACGTGCTTATGGCAATCTTGGCTATGCTTACGACAGTCTGGGTGATTTTAAACAAGCCGTAAAGTACCACAACCAATATCTTAGCATTGCCAAAGAACTGGGGAACCGGGCAGGAGAGGGGGCTGCTCATGGCAATCTTGGTAATGCTTACTACAGTCTAGGTAATTTTAAACAAGCCGTAAAGTGCCATAACCAACGTCTTAGCATTGCCATAGAACTGGGAGACACGGCAGGAGAGGGACGTGCTTATTGCAATCTTGGCAATGCTTACCAAAGTCTGGGTGATTTTAAACAAGCTGTAAAGTACCATGACCAAGATCTTAGCATTTCCAAAGAACTGGGGGACAGGGCAGGAGAGGGGGCTGCTCATGGCAATCTTGGTAATGCTTACTACAGTCTGGGTGATTTAAAACAAGCCGTAAAGTGCCATAACCAACGTCTTAGCATTGCCATAGAATTGGGGGACAGGGCAGGAGAGGGACGTGCTTATTGCAATCTTGGCTGTGCTTACCAAAGTCTGGGTGATTTTAAACAAGCTGTAAAGTACCATAACCAAGATCTTAGCATTTCCAAAGAACTGGGGGACAAGGCAGAAGAGGGACGTGCTTATTGCAATCTTGGCAATGCTTACAACAGTCTGGGTGATTTTAGAGAAGCCGTAAAGTACCACATCCAACATCTTAGCATTTCTGAAGAGCTAGGGGACAGTTCAGGAGAGGGACGTGCTTATGGCAATCTTGGCAACGCTTTCCAAAGTCTGGGTGATTTTAAACAAGCCGTAAAATACCACTACCAACATCTGAGCATTGCCAAAGAACTTGGGGAAAGGGCAGGAGAGGGACGTGCTTGTTGCAACCTTGGCAATGCTTACCAAAGTCTGGGTGATTTTAAACAAGCCGTAAAGTACCACAACCAACATCTTAGCATTACCAAAGAACTTGGGGAGAGGGCAGAAGAGGGACGTGCTTATTGCAATCTTGGCAATGATTTCCAAAGTCTGGCTGATTTTAACCAAGCCGTAAAGTACCAAAACCAACATCTTAGCATTGCCAAAGAGGTGGGCGACATGGCGGGAGAGGGACATGCTCTTGGCAATCTTGGCAATGCTTACCAAAGTCTGGGTGATTTTAAACAAGCCGTAAACTACCACAACCAACATCTTAGCATTGCCATAGAACTGGGGGAAAGGACAGGAGAGGGGAGTGCTTATGGCAATCTTGGCAATTCCTTACCAAAGTCTGGGTGATTTTAAACAAGCCGTAAACTACCACAACCAACATCTTAGCATTGCCATAGAAGTGGGGGACAGGGCAGGAGAGGGACAGGCTTATGGCAGTCTTGGCAATGCTTGCAACAGTCTGGGTGACTTTAAACAAGCCGTAAAGTACCACAACCAACGTCTTAGCATTGCCAATGAACTGGGAGACAGGGTAGAAGAGGGATGTGGTTATGGCAGTCTTGGCAATGCTTACCAAAGTCTGGGTGACTTTAAACAAGCGTTAAAGTACCACAACCGGCATCTTAACATTGCCAAAGAACTGGGAGATAGGACTGGAGAGGGAAATGCTTGTTATTCTTTAGCACGTGATTTTGAATTGTCTGGAAACTTGCAAGTAGCTCTTGATCATTACCGATTAAGTGTAAAATATATCAATAACATGAGGGCTCTTCTTAAGGCCGAAGATGACTGGAAAATATCTTTTCGAAATCGCTACCATAATGCTTACACCGCTCTTTGGAGAGCTTTGGTAAAGCTTGAAAAGACTGATGAGGCCTTGTGTGTTGTCGAGCAAGGACGAGCACAAGCTTTAGCGGACCTCATAAAGTTTCGACATGGCTCTGAATTGCTAACGATTGGGTCAACTGAAGATAACGTAACGATCGCAAGCTTGTCCATTGGTATATCCACGCAAGCACTGTTCTTAGCACTAGAAAGTACAAAAATCCATTTCTGGGTACTTAACAAAGAAAGCGAGGTTCAGTATAGGAGGAAAGAAATAGAAGGTGAAGATGTTGTTACTTTCTTGGAGTGTGTAAGGCAAGATGTTTTAAAAGAAAACAAGATTCCAGGTAGAGTTATGTGTGAAAATCGTTCTCTGGAAGAGCACAGAGACGAAACATCATCCAGTAAAGAATTCGTCGAAGAAACAGAAAAATCATTAGCCTGCAAGAACGATTCTCTGCGCTTGTTTCATGATTGCATCATTGCTCCCATTGCGGACTTACTTGAAGGCGGCGAATTGATCATTGTCCCTGAGGGTCCATTGTGCTTGGCTCCGTATGCCGCATTTTTAGATGAGAAATTTAAGTATCTAAGCGAATCTATTAAGATACGAATTCTTCCCTCGTTGACGACTCTAAAACTGATCAAGAACTTTCCTCAAGACTACCACAGGAGCAGTGGAGTATTGCTCGTAGGAGATCCATGTGTTAAAGAAATTACAAACGAGAAAGGCGAGGTCATTTTATCGCCCTTGCCATATGCCAGAGAAGAAGTAAACGCGATAGGGGAAATGCTCGGCGTCGTACCTCTCACTGGAAATAAAGCAACTAAAGTGGAGGTGCTGAAAAGAATCGGTTCAGTTGCCTTGGTACACATTGCGGCGCATGGCAATATGGAAACTGGTGAAATTGCTCTGGCTCCGAATCCCGCACGAATCTCCAAGGTCCCTTGAGAGAAAGATTACATGTTGAGAATGGCGGATGTGCATGCAGCGCAGCTGCGTGCGAGGCTTGTTGTGCTAAGTTGTTGTCACAGTGCACAAGGTAAGGTTACGGCTGATGGTGTGGTCGGTATTGCAAGGGCTTTCCTAGGTGCTGGTGCTCGCTCAGTTCTCGTGTCACTCTGGGCAATTGATGACGAGACAACAATGGAGTTTATGAAAGGTTTCTACAAAGATCTGAGTCTTGGATGTAGCGCCAGTGTAGCTGTTCAGCGGGCTATGAAGTGTCTAAGAGAGTCGGAAAAGTTTGGTGCTGTAAAACACTGGGCTCCGTTTGTTCTCATCGGCGATGACGTGACCATAGAATTCGAAGGAAGCCAGTGAGAGCATCGTGAGTTTACCTTTTTCTAAATATCGTTTTTATGTTTTACAAAATGTGACAATGAAAAAGTTGCAGCGGAGTGCAAAGTGCGAAACCTACGAATGCTTGTGCCATTACCTGAGTGCGTGCAGTTTTCTTATCACAAGAGATTTCGCCTTTTTCACGCCAAAAGAGAAATTTTATGATTAAAATAGTAGGCAACTATCACAAGAGCCAATAGCACGACCTTAACTGGTACGTGTTTCCGTCGTACTAATTTTCAGACCATCTTCGCTTTCAGTGTTACTTGCAAAGGCGACATCTTTTGACCTTCTTTCGACATGCCATATTTCGTGTTCTTATGTAAATGGCTGAAAGACTGTCTAACTGTGAAGGTGGCAATTTTTCGGTTATTAGCAGGACAAATGGAAAATATCCTTAACCTAACCTTAAATGAATGAAGAAGGTTGTGGACTTATGTACGTTTCTCGGTTTACGGGATACGTGAAACGATTTTATTTAGTGTAGTCGATCGGCTCTCTATGATGACTTCTACCGCTCTGTAAATATTCGAAAGATGTAAACATTCACAGATTGTTTTCTTGATGATCCAAGCCATAGTTTGGTGTCAAGTGAATCCATCGTTCATGACTAAAACTCGAGATCGACAGTGAAGAAACCAGTTGTGCTTACATTATTGACGTAGGCCGGGTTGTATAGCATGTCGAGAAATGGCAAGTCTAAAATTTGTTGCTATGCAAGTAACACCGAAAGCAGGTGTAACTGAAAAGAA
Organism: Platygyra sinensis; assembly: GCA_019787425.1. Taxonomy (NCBI): domain Eukaryota; kingdom Metazoa; phylum Cnidaria; class Anthozoa; order Scleractinia; family Merulinidae; genus Platygyra; species Platygyra sinensis. The sequence continues at coordinate 38,293 of JAHPZR010026944.1, forward strand.
ACCAAAATGTCTCGACCTAGTCACGCACGATCTGCCATCTGCGCGCGCAACCTAATCATGACACATAAGGTCTATCTATCTACAGATGTAGGTAAAGCAATATTGTACGTAAAGCAATCCGTGTTGCTATCGAATTATAGGATCACTCGCGGAGGTTTGGGAGAACTGGAAAAAGCTGTATAAACATTCGCTCTGTCGCCTTTTGTTCCCATAACATTCTCGTTGTACTGCTTGCAATTGCGTTTCTTTTGCTCGATAGAAACACGGTTCATGCTTGACAGAATTCTTGGTCACCAGTATTTCGTTAATAAAAGATAGTTTCTTGTTTGTCTTTCTCTTGCAGATGCTGAAAGATCAAGAACAGAGCTCTTTGGTAACTAGTTAACAGACTTTTCTCTTTCCATTTTTCTAATGTGTGTATCAAAAAAATAAGCTAATCTTTTCCTACATCGTTATATGTTTCCAAACAAAGAACAGTTTCTGTCAGGGCAAAGCTCGAGGGAAAAAGTCATGTAAGCTGAGGTTGAGCCATTCTCTTCCAAGGAAACAGCTGTTTAATCCAGAGGTCTTCTGTGCCTGAGTGTAAACAATGGAACTTATTCAAGTACTTTTATTGTATTGCTGTTTTCGTTGCAAATCCTTGCTATAAATCCATGTTAGTCGTTGTGTGAGTGTAAAATGAAAAGAAAATAGCAAATAGTCGCTTTGAAATTGAAACGTAACCCAAAATGGGATAATTTGAATTCTTGCTGAACGTGACGAGAAAGCTAAAGTTAGATTAACATGCGATACTAGGGATGAGTTGTGGAGTAATCTTGCTTTTGGCTAAAAATTTAGTCTTCTTTTTTTAAATGCTAGCGTCTCCTTTCATACGGCGGCTGTCCTTCCGAAACGGCACGATAAAACTGAGCCATTTTATTTGAAGCTAACAAAAATAGACATTGCTAAAGTTGCTTTGGTCACTTCTAATAGATACTTTGAGAATTCTAGGCTTAATTTGACGAGGAACAGCATATTTTATTTAAAATAGCACAACTGATTTCAATACCTTTCCTGTTAACTTAATTTTTAATTCAGAATTATAATTTGATACTGACATATCGTGTAAAAACGTCTCGTGCGGAAGTGATAATTTCATGTCAATAGGCCCTTTGCACGACCTGGTTACATGGTACAAAGTCACACATGCTGGTAAGCAAGTTGCACAGTGGGACTTCCAAAACAAAGGTGCATTTTTTTGGAAGTCCCACTGTTCAACTTGCTCACCAGCATATGTTTGACTTTGTACCATGTGACTGGATCGTGCAAAGGGCCGATTTATCTTTGCTGATCTTGTGTTTGATTAGTGTAATGTAGCTAGTAATTAGTGTAGTTTTAAGGTGACTATGGGGCTTGTATTGTATGAGCTGGTTGTCAATTATGTTCACGTGTCATATTAAAACAGTTTGTAGAGTTTTACACATCATTTAAGTTTCACATTGTGTCGTATTGTTCTCGCATTTTTGTTCGTTCTCACGTATGTTCCATTGGAGAACAGACGCATAGATAAGGTCATTAACGTTTCTGTTTGTTTCGTTATTTTATAGAACAAATCGATTACACGTTGTCATGCGTTAGCTCAGTAACAGATCGGCTATCGCTTCGTGAACCGCTTTTGTTTTCCTACCACATTTCGACGTCATCTCTGATCTATTACTTGACAGACGCACGGCAACATGGAATCTATTCTTTGAATTGATGAAAATGCTTAAGACGTAAACGAGGACAGTAACCTGGTTACTGTAACTTTTAAATAAAAAAAAAGAAAGGGGTATTCGATATTTTTCTAATATTGTATGTACTTACTCAACTTTTTTATGACATTAAACCATTTTTAAGTACTTTGTATTTCCTGTTATCATTTTAAACGTTATATTAGAACGGTGCCCTTTAGGTTCTTTTCAGCTTTGGAACGTGAATTTGAACAGTTTTGGGGTAGCAAGCTTGCCAGAAGGCCCTTACACGCTTGAGTTCTTCCCGGGGCAGTGAGAGCGTTCCTCGCGAATGGAAAAACCATTTTGGAGGACTAAACTTTAGTACTGAACGACTTCATTGCCTTTGTATATATAGAAGCCGGGGACAGGGCCTCGGAATGGGATGCCCTCCTTGAGGTAGAAAACCCCGCGGCTCTTCGCTCCGTTAGGGCTTACCTGTCCGATGTTATGGAGGAGCAACTAAAAAAAGACCCCTCCTAAAAGGTGATTTAGCATCGCTGAGGATATAGAACATCTACTCAATGATAGTGCCATCCTTTCAGCTATTCAGATATTCATGTATGCTAGAGATCATGCCTTATTTAAATCATTGGTTCTTGCGGGTGATAGGGTGGCTGATTTACTCCAGTTAAAAGTGTTTGATGTCCCTCCGCTTTCCGGATGGCTCAGGTTTTTTGTTTAACCATATTTGGACTAAATTTTTTAGGTCCGGTGATTGTAATGTTTTTGCCTTTTAACATAAGTCAAATGGGTCCGTTTGCCCGGTTCGAGGTTTAGAAATATCCTTTAGGATAAGCAGGACCTTAGGAATTCATCTGTCTCCGTGTTTCCTTTTCCGTACCGCAACGAAGCCGAATACGGTTGGTGCGCAATATTTAGAGCCCTCAGCTACTCAAACGACCCGAGGCAAACTGAAGAAATTACCTTCCAGTTTGGCAGCCATAAAGTTCTGTAACTCCTTGCTTCGTGCGACACCAGCTGTCCTCACTGAAACTTTTTCCAGGCTGCGAATCTATACTTTTTAGATGGAGAAATGCTTTTACTTTTATCAAGACTGCGTTTTGCTGCATGTCAATTTTCTTTAACGTTAACACGAAATAAGTGTGTTTAGATCAAACTCAGACATGATTCGTTTCTGAAATTTCAAAGTAATCATGCCTGCGATCTTGATTATCAAAAGTGCCCTCGTGATTAAGAAATAATGCCCTGTGTCTCAACTTATCAGCATTCAGCAGTTTTTGCCTCGTATGATAATCCTCACATTGGGTCTGCACTTTTTACCTCATGGTATGTATTTCATACCATGGGGTTTAGTGATGGGTAGATTTGTCACTCCATTCCCGTAAACAATTAATTTATGCATTAAAGCCACATTAAGCGTGAATTAAACACGTTTCCCCCTGTCTCCCCTAGTAGGTTTGGTTTTGCCCACATAGTAGAGCCATTGTCATATGTTCATATATGTGGGGGGGGGGGGGGGAGGGGCTGGAACAAAGGTTGTAGTAGATGTTTACAAAATGGCGTCTGTTGTAAAGGCGGGTTTTCATTCCGTTCGCTCCATCTTGGATCACATGCACTGTTGAAGGCCTCACGAACGAACAGGAAATGTGCTCAAGAATTCTCGAGTGGAAAGAAATGGGTTTTAAAGTCTTAAAAGGGACGATGTATTCAAGATACATTTGGAGGACGATCAGCCGCTGCAAAGTTGCAAGAATTACAATGCTCTATATGAACTATTCGGAATGAACGGTCTGGGGAAAAAGGTAAGCCGTCCTCCTACTTCATTTTCATTTTTAGTTTTGTAAAAAAAACTCGCAGGACGTATGATCTAAAATTAAATGCGCTTTTAATAATTCGCAATTCGCTTGGAAGCTGTTCGGATTTAATGTCACATGGTTTTCAAATGCTGTCGGGCGAGATTTTGTATTAAGTTGATAGTGTCTTTGCAGAGTTAGCTCCAATCTGTCAGTGTGTCGAATTGTCAGGGCCATGGACGTAGTTTGCGCAGAAAATGCTCACAATAAGTCTCTACTATATTCAGGGACAGAAGCATTATCGAAACCCTCCACTGGAGAAGAGCTTTTGTTGAGTTCTCCTTTCGCTGGGACATACCACAAACGGGGAAAGCGAGACAGCATAGAGATTGACCTAAACTGCCAAACAAAAAATATACGACAAAAAGCAAATACCGTAACAAATATAAAATATCAAACAAGCAAATGCCAGACAGATAATCTGTTACCTGAATGCCATCTGAAATTCACTGAGAAAGAACTGAAAGTTCAGAATACCAAGGAGCAGATGATTATCGAAGGTATTAAATCCTAAAATACCCGGCCAGTTTGTAAATGCATTTATTGGAGAGAAACGGGAAAATCAAAATAAAATAGCAGTTCAGTTGTCAAGTAATTGGCAGACTGAGTACAGAAATGCACATAAAACGAAATGCTAGAGCTACTATTGCCTCCCATCCTCAGAATAAGATGTGATAGAGAACCCTCCAGAATTTCTTACAAAACGGTTACCAGACTTCCTTATGGAAAAAAGTCACTGAAATTATATATAAAGATTTATGTCCCAAAATCATCAAAGCTGAAGAAGGCTATGTTGTGTGGATACCATTGGTATTATTTCTTAGAGTGCTATAGAAGTTCAAAGCTCATTTTTTTCTCAAAGAAGTGTGTCATTAAGTTTAAGCTTGTGTATTTTTTGAACAAGGACTTCAAAGCATAAGAACTAGCCTTGTTTTGTATGATTGCTGAAGGTACAATGTAATATTATCAGAAAATTAAGGCAGCTCCAAATGAGAGCTTAACAGCTTTCGAGCAGAATCATATCATTGAGTGCATATATGGAGTCAAATTCTGGTCGTATAAATGAGTATTGAAAATCGGTACCCTTTATAAGTAGTCATAGAGGGTCATTTTAAGCCTTGTTACTGGGTTCCCCTTGAGTTCCGTGTGGGTTCCCTTTGGATTCCCTCGCAAAAAGTGGGTTCCCTTTATTAATATGCATAACGGTCGAGTCAATGACGTCATCTATTGTTATACCCTTGGGTTCCTCCATACTTATGAAGTGCCTAGGTAAAGTGTCTTCCTCCATACTAATGAAGTGTCTTCCTCCATACTAATAAGCGTCGCTCTAGTACAATACAAACAATATGGTTGCCCGGTCTTGCCGTTAATAATTAACCTTGATTGGAAAAAATCTCTTATGTGTTAAAATAAAAGCAGGCTGATTTCGAAAGCGTTATTTTTCTCGCAATCGCTTTGCTAGGAAATAATTCGTTCGAGCTCGTTGTTTAGAAAATTCTGTTCCCTGTTTGTCAGCATGGCTTTCGTTACCGATGTTCGCGAATTTCAAGCTCTTTTGGACGCTTGTTTACCTGTCCGTGATCGGGAAACGTTGACAAGCGCAATTTTTTGAAAGCGTAATAAGGTTCTCGAGCTTTCTTTGAAAACTTTCTCCGATTTTCGAAACGTTAATTTGTCCGGACTCTTTTAACCTCGATTGGTTTAGGTAGAATCTATCATGCTTTTATTCGCAGCTTTGCTGACGAGAGAGAATTAAATTCTTAGCTAAGAACTCGAGTTTTCCGCTCCGCCGTTAGTCACGCACTGAACTCCACTCCCTAGATTTGCATACTGACAAAACTCGAACGGAGAAACCCATGGGACAGCTCTATCATTGAAATGACAACAATAGAAGCTCGGACCACTAATTAAGTGTCAATACGCCACAATAAATATGTTTGAACAACTTGTTTCTTTTATTACGTTTATTAGCGAATACAAAAAAATTAATACACAGAGATTTGAAATGCATACACGAAAATGACAACTGAACAAAACTGAGTAAAGTATCAGGAAATCAATCGTCTTCATCTTCGCTTGAAGGATAATGAGTCCTTTTTAAAGTGTTTGAATTAATGTGTTTCACCCCATGGCAGTCAGCGCAACAAATAAATCCATCTGCCAAGTGTTTACGATCTAAAGAAATTTGATTTACACATATCGGACAAATCCTATAACCATCATGCCAAAAACATCTAGGGCATTTGACTACTGCTCTTTCATAAACGTTCTCTCCGTTGCAATAGCAGCAAAGACCTTTTCCTTTAAGCAAAATCTCAGAATTTTCGTCACGTTCCAGATCTGGGTTTTCTGATTCTTGGTGTTCACTATATTCAGACGCTGTCTCTGTGCCTTCTTCATTATCACTACTTTCGGAGACCATTTCTTCATCACCAGCCTCACTGTCTTTATCGCGATAGGCTTGTTCTTTTTCCAATAGTTCTGCCAAAATTCTCTTATTTTGTATCAAACGCTTATCGATTCCTAACTCTGCCAACCCATCGATAAATGTTTTGAGGGCGCGAGGTTTAACAATATCGTCGTTATGGGGGAGTAACACATATTCCACTAACTCAGCGATGTTTGTTACAGGGATTATTCGCTGGTTTCGGAGTAACTGTCCGCGAGGTGTCCAAAACAAGATATCTTTGGAAGCCGCCATGCTGTGTAATAGATCGGAGGCCTTCAGTCGGGAAACGCTTTGGGACAGACCTCCTAAAACATCTTTAATTCGAGGCTCTTCGTTATCGCTTTCCTCGTTTTCACTTGCGTTGTTGTCTTCATAATCACTCTCTTCCTCTTCATCCCAGGTGACTTTTCTCTTCATATTGACCAGCACTCGTTAACGTCAAGAACCGACTGATTATACCACAGACTAGATCGCGACGTTTTATAACATTAAGGGCCCTATGCTAGTTAGAACCGGGATTAGCAAATCTTGTATAAATCCTCCACCTTCTTGAGCAAGAATATAGTTTTTTTTCTTGTAAGGAACACTTGATTCAACGAGACTAACAAGGGCATCTGCATGCTTTTTTAAGTTGTGCTTCACTTCCTTAGAGACCGGTATGTTTCCATGAAGTAGATTAAAAAGAATCTGAACTAATGCGTGTATCTATTCTGGAGTGGCTGTCTCCAGAAGAAACTGACGCTGATGTTCTGGGCAACAAGTTAAGAGATGAAGGAAAGGTAGGTTGTTCTTTACTACTCGAGACATGGTCGTAAAATGAGTTAAAGATCACAGGCATCGGTATTTTATAATTTTTTTCCAGGGAATCCCACTTAAATTTACGACCAAAGTTGAAAGTCGTCTTGGTCCTGATCCAACACAACTGTTTTGCGTTTCTTGAACGGGGGTAAACCACGAAACTGCATTTTCCTTTTCGTAGATTTTCGACCACTCCCAGCCTGAGGTACTAGTCCACCAATAGCTTCTCTACTACGCTTCGCCAGCGCTGTGTTAACATTATTTCCTTCCAGAACATCTTGGGCCACTTGAACCCCTGTTTGTAATGCCTTTTTGCCAAGCACTTTAGCGCCTTGCTGTAAATGAGGCATAGCCCAGCGAAACAGCCCTTTAAATATGGAACCTAAGCCATACCCCTGCTGAAATCGGGCTCCGCGAAAAGCCGGTAAATTACCTCCTTTTTGCTTAGCTTGGTTTAAATAGTATTCTTCGTACAACTTGTGATTTGGAGTATAAAGTTTCTTCATCGCGTTTAAAAATTAGCGGGTCTCCTCTGACAGAAATGAAGTGTAAGCAACACTTTACCAAGTTCAAATGGGACAGTTTCTCCTGTGTCCCGCTTTATATAGTTTTCGATATGGTGATAGAACAATAGGAGGAAGAGGAGGAGGGAAAACAATAGAAATGTGGAGGAGGAGGAGGAGGGAACACAATAGAAATGTGGAGGAGGAGGAGGAGGGAAAACAATAGAATTGAGGAGGAGGGGGAGGGAAAACAATAGAATTGAGGAGGAGGAGGAGGAAAATCAATAGAATTGTGGTGATTGAAGGCTATATAAATGTAAAACATCATAAACATTTTGCCAGTTTACACTAAGCTTTGAGTGAGTTGACATCAGTTAGTCCTGTCCTGATTGTCAAAAGGAGTTTTCTAGAAAAGATAATTTGCAAAGACATTTGAACAGAAAACACAGTAATTCCAATTTTGCTCCAGTCATACCGATGGCTCAAGAAAAGTGTCAGCGGTTTCAGTTGGTTCATCCATTTACTTGCATGGTTGCAGGGATGACCGGCTCGGGAAAAACTGTCTGGGTACAATCACTGTTACAACAAGCTCAAACCGTCATCGATCAACCACCGGAGAGAATAATCTGGTGTTATTCACAGTGGCAAAACGGCTACACACAATTATCGATGATGATACCGACAATCGAATTTGTCAAGGGGATCCCGGAATCTCTGGAAAATGATTCCTATTTAGATGTCAACATACGTAACCTGATTGTCATTGACGACCAAATGATTGAAGCCGGAAAAGATAATCGGATCGTGAACCTGTTTACAAAAGGATCTCATCACCGAAATCTGAGCGTTATTTACATTGTGCAAAATCTGTTCCATCAAGGCAAAGGCAACCGAAGCATCAGCTTAAACAGTCATTACTTGGTCCTTTTCAAGAATCCTCGGGATAAACTACAAATTTTGACTCTAGCCAAACAAATGTATCCAAGTGAAACTGCTTGGTTTATCAAAGAGTACGAAGAGGCGGTGCGAAGACCATTTGGATATCTTTTTGTAGATCTTAAGCCCACGACTCCAGATAGATGTAGATTGAGAACAAATGTTTTACCCGGCGAAGAAAGATTCGACGAAGGATTCGAAGAGAATAGAATTTCTCAAGAACTGCTCCAGTACCTCAAACAACAAACTCTGATGGTGCCCCCGCCAATTTCGGAGATGCAACGCATTCAGAATAATATGGATAATCTCCTGTATCGTACAAACCTCGCAGAGGACCAAAAAGCGAAGCAGTACATGCAGTTGCAAAACAAGTTTTTAAACTACAAACACCAGTTCAAATCTTTAATACCTGAAGCAACAATACCCGCCCAACCCTAAGAGTCAAACCAAATTTCTACAAATGTACTAACAGGCGACGCACCAACAGCGCCAAACCCCGTTCAAGAACTACCAGAAATCACACCAGCGACTCCAGTTCAAGCACCAACCCAAGTGACAGCCCCACAAGCCTTATCTACCACGGCAACCTCTTCCTCTATCGCGTCTCCCTCCCTCCCTCCTTCAATTTTGACACCCCCTCCCACAGTCGAATCGCTGTCACCAGTTAGAAAGCGTAAACGCCCCCAGTCCGTCAAATTTGTAAATTACTTGGACTATGAACCGAAGAGAGCCTCTAGACGATCTCGACGTTTACACAGAACCTCGCCTTACAAGTACGATAAAGACGATTGATTTCCTGATACTTTACTCAGTTTTGTTCAGTTGTCATTTTCGTGTAGGCATTTCAAATCTCTGTGTATTAATTTTTTTGTATTCGCTAATAAACGTAATAAAAGAAACAAGTTGTTCAAACATATTTATTGTGGCGTATTGACACTTAATTAATGGTCCGAGCTTCTATTGTTGTCATTTCAATGATAGAGCTGTCCCATGGGTTTCTCCGTTCGAGTTTTGTCAGTATGCAAATCTAGGGAGTGGAGTTCAGTGCGTGACTAACGGCGGAGCGGAAAACTCGAGTTCTTAGCTAAGAATTTAATTCTCTCTCGTCAGCAAAGCTGCGAATAAAAGCATGATAGATTCTACCTAAACCAATCGAGGTTAAAAGAGTCCGGACAAATTAACGTTTCGAAAATCGGAGAAAGTTTTCAAAGAAAGCTCGAGAACCTTATTACGCTTTCAAAAAATTGCGCTTGTCAACGTTTCCCGATCACGGACAGGTAAACAAGCGTCCAAAAGAGCTTGAAATTCGCGAACATCGGTAACGAAAGCCATGCTGACAAACCGGGAACAGAATTTTCTAAACAACGAGCTCGAACGAATTATTTCCTAGCAAAGCGATTGCGAGAAAAATAACGCTTTCGAAATCTGCCTGCTTTTATTTTAACACATAAGAGATTTTTTCCAATCAAGGTTAATTATTAACGGCAAGACCGGGCAACCTTATTGTTTGTATTGTACTAGAGCGACGCTTATTAGTATGGAGGAAGACACTTCATTAGTATGGAGGAAGACACTTTACCTAGGCACTTCATTAGTATGGAGGAACCCAAGGGTATAACAATAGATGACGTCATTGACTCGACCGTTATGCATATTAATAAAGGGAACCCACTTTTTGCGAGGGAATCCAAAGGGAACCCACACGGAACTCAAGGGGAACCCAGTAACAAAAATGACCCTCTATGACTTCTTTTATATCACCCACAAATTCTGTTTGCTTATTAGAATTCAGATTGTCTCAGTTAGGCAGAACTGCACTTGATGTTGGAGGAGGTGGTGATTGCATTTTTATGCCTGTGTTACATCAACTCTATGGAAATCCTAATAGTCATCATTTAGTGAATCACCCTAAACCATAGGCCATTTTGCTGATGCAAACATTTCCTAGTCCCATTCCCTTGTGGGGGCAAGAAATGATCACTCTGCTAAAAATGGCCTCATTAATTCATTAAATAGATCAAACTTGGCCCCCACAAGGGACTGGAGCTAGCATTAGCAAAATGGTGTAATTCTTTGCAAGGTTATTTGGAAAGAATGTCATGTCAAGGAGCATTTACATGGGCTGTCGTGCTACATGTATCATAATTCAAGCTGTTGCCAGTTGTCTTAGTTTATCAATTCATATTGCGGAATCAAATCCAACTTTTTCTCAAGTTACTGTTGTTGAGCCAGTGAATGTTACAAATGCCCTAAACATTAACACTGGACACCTAGATGGATTTTATTATGTTTCCACAGTAGAAACAAAACAATGGAGGTAAGAGACAACGGCAAACAAACAAAAACTGCAGATGAAAACAAACCAGTTAATGACAGTGAAAAAGGTAAAGCTTACACACAAAATACACGAGAGAATATATGAAAGACAGAAGAGCTGATGATAACTTTAAAAACATGAGAATGAAGAATGAGTGCAAGACAGCAACATTAATAGCAAACATCTAGGAACAAGAACTGTCTTTAAAAAAAAAGAAAATTGGACCCAGAAAATGTCAGACAAATTGAGGGACAGTCCTTCAGAAAATGAAAAGCAGAGAATCCGCAGCACATAAGGCGAATTAACAAACATTCGGTAAGAAAAAGACAAAAGGCTTAAGTTCTGGCAAGTGTAACGCAACTTACAAGAAGCAGTCGTGAGTTGCAACCACAAGTAAACAATTGATGCAATTTCTATGATAAACTTGTTTCCCAAAAACATTGCATGTGGCCCAGAATATGTACATGTATGCACTTCTTGTGACCAATTGTGGTACAAGTGCTTTGTAGTGAAATCAAGAGATAACACATCCCCGTGCCCTATGATAATCTTTTTCAATCTATTTTAAGCTTCGCGTCACGCTGTCAAAGTTATCCCATGATCACGCAAGCAATGGCCAACGGTCAACAGGTCGTGTCCATCTGAGTAAGAAATCGGAAATTTAGCGGGTTAAGAGAAAAAAATGTTTGTTTTAAACTGCCGCACTGTTAGCATTGGAAATCATTTTCAGAGCTGGTCAGGAAAATTATACGTGCTTCTCCAAAGCCGTAAAATAGAATTCGTGTCATTTCCCTGCATGAATGATGAATGATTAACATAAAGTGCCAAGACTCGAATTTCTAACAGTTTGAAAGTCGTTTCTCGGAAAGTGCTGAACGGATTGAAGCAAAAAGCATCTCTTTCGAAAAGCATTTTAAACCGCAAGACAGCTAAAATATTTGTTTCGCGTTTGTTAGAACTTTCGCTCCAGAAATACCGGTGCAAATGTTTGTATATTTAATTTCGGAAGTGCTGTGTAATATTTACCGGACTTACTGCAGCGTTTGAGTCAAGAGAGGTCTCTTTGAAGAGCACTGTTTCCAAAGCGCCAGGCAGGAAAATTGTCTTCGATGTGTTTAACCTAAGTCTCGTCATTTGTCTGCAAGACTTATTCCCAAGACGCGCCAGGTCGTGGCTGATGACAAAAATTGTATTCCAATATAAACACGCACGAGAGTCGTTTCTCGAAAAGTACTGAACGGATTAAATCAAAAAACATCTCTTTCGAAAGGTTATTGAAAGCGCAGGGCAGCTAAATATTTGTTTCCCGTTTGTTAGAACTTTCGCTCCCAAAATCCCGATGCAAATTTTGGCATCTTTAATTTCGAAATTGCTGTGTAATATTTACCAGAGTTTGGGTGTCACGACGAAAAAAGTGCTTCTCATCGTTTTTGATCGAGAGAGACCTATTTGGAAAGCCTTTTGAAAGTGCTTGGCAGGAAAATTATCTTCTATATGTTTATCCTGGGTTTACTTCGGAAATTAGTCTTGTCAGTCTAGCCCTCTGCATGACTGGTTCACATTAGGCGCTGCTGACAAGAATTGCATTCTTATCACGCTCTCAAGTCGTTCCTAGAAAAGTACTGAGCAGCCTAAAGCGAGAAAAATATCTCGTTTGAAAGCTCTTTCAAAGCACCAGAAAGTTAGAATTTTTCTTCCTCTGACCTTACGAAAAGCACTTCAAAAATCCCGGCGAAAGGTTTTTGCATATTTGATCAGCTGCTAAATTAACAGCAATGTTATCATGTCATTTAAATTGGCCAAGCAGGTGTCTTTCCTAAAATAGCCTCGCAGTTTGAGCACGCGCTAAAATTAGATTGAAAAAGATTATCATAGGAAGAGGCCCATGTATGGGGGGATGTGTTCTCTCACCCTCATAGTCTCTTGGTGAAATGTAATCCAAACAAGTAAAAGGCATGTTCACCAGACATTGTTGAGCCCAGTCTTAATTACTGGTTTTAAAAGTGTCGATGACAATAAATGGATCTTCATAACTTACAAATCAAGTCTAAAAAAGGCAGGTTACCCAGCTGTTCTAAAGCCAATAAGATGGGTTTTTATTATAAGCCTGATGTATTCAATTTGACATCACTAAAAGAGCGGTTAATATCACCTCATATACTATGAACTACCTAGAGGTGGTCAATTGTCTATTTGTGGAAACATTGTCAATGTGCCAAGTGATGAAAATTCAACTGTTCATTGTCCCCTGAGGTCAATAAATGAATCACAGACCATTCCAATAAAACTTAGAAGTCGACTTGGCTACAAGCAACACTATCAGTTTCAGAATGACAACCCTAAGAAAGTATTAGATGCAGCCAAATATCTAATTGACACAAGTGGATTATTTAATACTGAAGGAATAAAAAGTACAAAATGCCTGGGTAGATGGCATAACTTCACAATCAAGCACCCGTGAAGAGTGGAGTGAATTTATTCAACACCCTAACACATGCAGTGCTGATGTGCAAACTAAAGAAATTGTCACAAATTGTCAAAACCATATTTCGCTGCTAATGTTCATAATCCAGACAGAGAAAAAGATGATGATGGTTTGTGTGAAGTTGACGAACGTTTCTCAGGAGTGACAGATACACTATTGCAGGAACCAGATGTTAAAGACAGTATGCTCCTAAATGTTCATGTACACTGTTAAACCGCTGAACATAAACGATAAATACATAAACGTTTAAATCTAGACACTTTCCTCATTAATGGCTTGTGTTTCTTGTCAAAACATGATATCTATTAGATGAAGACCTTATTTATATAAACCTGCTACAATAATGGCTGCTTATTAACTTACTTTTTAACGAAAAGAACTTACAAATGGAACACTGCTTAGTTCAAAAAGAGGCAAAGGATGGCATTTCATAGAGTAATTACCACATACCATGAGGTAGCTCTAAGGAGCCTTTGATTTCTTCTTTTTTTAAATATTTTTTAAATTTATTTGCCACAAAATAAAGATAACGATAAAACAAGACAGTTACACAAAAGCAAATGAAAGTGGTGAGGAGGCCCAAAAAGAAACCATGAGGCTTATAGACACTGGGCTTCCTCGGAGTAAAAATGAAAGTTATAAATTAACATTCACAGTAAGGCCAGGATTGAAAAAAAAATAAATGAAGGCAAGTATAAGTTAACTAATTACATAGACTGAGTTGACAAAATATAAAGTATGGTTAAGTATGATAAAGTGTGTAACAATGTGTTTCAAGGGGCAGTGTCACGAGGATTTTGCAGTTTTAGGTCAATTCTGTGCTAAAATCATTACTTTGAGGCTTTCCTCATAAACAAAATGCTTCTGTAAAGCTACGACGAAGATATCAAATGAATTTTATCAGAGAGGGCTAAATTTCTTGAGGATTTTTTGAAGACGTAGCATCAAATCTTAAAAAATTGGTCAATGTTTTCAAGTTTCAATCCACTTCCATCCTTGCCATCCATACCAACAGGCGACAGGAAACAGTTTCAGTACCTTCAGATAGTCTTTGACAAAACCAGACCAGTATTTTTGGAATTCAATTGATGCGAAGACACCTTCTAGCTTTTTGTAATGTTGCCAAATAGGGTGACACTGCCCCTTTAAAGATAATATCAGACATGTGACGAAAGATAACTATTTACTACAAGATAGTTTAGCTAATAATTCACACCAGTCTTTTTTTTTTTTTTTTTTTCATTTTAGTTTTGAATGAGTGGGGAGAATTAGATTCTTTAGTATCATTTTCTAAAGAGTTATAATAAGTTGGTCCTTGGGAACTGACAAAATTAACAAAGGTTTGTTCCACAAAAAGGAAGATGAAAATCGTTCGCGTGTCTAGTGGCACAGCTATGGACTTGTTTGTTTAATGAAATATAATATAAATATAATATAAATATAATAATGATGCATATTTTCGTTTATCTTCGAAGAAGAACCACCTCATTAAACTGTAACCTATCTTCTCCTCTGTGTGTTTGAGTTCTGGTTCTGACGTTTTTCGCCCGACATAATCTCCACCTCCAGTCATTGTTGGCAATTTTATACCAGACCTTCTGGTTATCCAAGAGGCAATTACTTTTTTTTACAACGAATTACACCCTTCCTACCCGCTTCAAGTCTTAATTCCCTATGTGATCTCCCGCCCCTTATTCTTAGGAGTAAACGCCTACCATATTCCAGTCTCTCATTTTAAATATGACCCACTCATGTATATTTTTTTATGGATTACTCTACTGTTATTATAGACAAAGAAAATATATTTCAAGACTTTGGGCTGATGGAGACCAATTCTGTAATGTGCTTTCAAATTCTGTCGCGAAACTTTTGATCGTGTTGACCTTGAAATTTTTAAAAATTGCAAATCAAAAAGCGCATGCTGATGCTGCTATTTATTCGTCACAAGTTCAGTTTGCCATGATCGCTCTCGCTACTTCTTGCTTCGTTTATGTAGCTGCAATGGAAAGGAAATTTCTTATAAAAATGTGATGACGGCAAAGATTGCAGTGCCGGGACAAGGGCCAGATGCGCCGCATGGTCAAATATCGACTTTGACCCAAACTGGTCTTCGTGTCGAATACACGTTAACTATTTTGGAGACATGATTGAACTTGGAGCTCTCTGGTTATGGCTGTTGACTCGGAAGGAGTTTTTCAGGTTGGTAGAATCCTAGAAACAACTGTTGTATAGATTTAATTTGGTATCCCTCGTCCTCCTTCCTCGTCGTATAGCGCTGTAATTACGTTGAAAATATTTATTCGGAAGATTATTGTTTTAGGGCTTTGTGAAATAACTTCAACACAACAATTAAAAACAAGAACTCGCTATAAAGCGATTTAGATACTGGATTAGCCTTTTGCTCGTCTTCGTAGTATTATATTACGGATACACAGCGCTTAACTTCATTTTTTAAAGTAAAATATACACGACTGGATACCTTAAGATTATTTTTATTGAACAGAAATAACTAATCGATGATATCGCTGATATCAAAAAATCAATGAGTGATCATTAGGTAATCGATAGGTAATAAGATATTTAGTCATTGATTATTGCCGATGATCAATGAGTAATCGAGGACTATCCATTAGCTCAGAGGCCAAAATCGTAACGGGTACAGAAATTGAATAGTCGAGCTGGTTATGTACCTGATTATTCCCTCAGGCGAAGCAGTTTTATTTTTGCTGACAAATTAACAGCCACAAAAAAAAAAAACAAAAACAAAACACTCCACGAGGTCGATTCTTGTCAGCGTACTTTCAAGCTTCATTTTCAGACGGGTTGGTTACTGTTGGCTTTGTTATTAAATAAAGTGCCCGGTAAAGTGGAACATTGCACAATTGAGAATCATCTGTATTCATGACTAGCACTTAGCGTCTTGACATCGTCAACAGGAACGTAAGATACAAGGGAAAATGCGTCTAACAACAAGGACAGCTTGTTTGATTTAAAATCATAATCTTGGCAGTCTTAAATGTGGTAACTTAAGGGGGCTCTATAGGCTGAAGGAGACCAAAAAGTTTGTTTAAATTTAAATATGGTGACGAAATATCGATTTCGAGCGATTGCACTCATGAAGAGAAGATAACTTCTTAGGTTTTTCTCAAAATGGTTGTTATGGTAGCCAGCCACAGCCTTTGGAGATTTTATTTGATTTTCCAACAAGCATATCTTCTAAGTCTATGTTCAGTTCTATTCAATAAACTAAAGTTTTGACAGTTAGCTCTTGTTTACAGTGCTTTTTACAGGCTTTATTCGGAAATAACTTTATTTTGCACCAAACCTAGTGAACAAAATCTATTGTTACGTGGCAAACGTCAAAATGTTGAGACTTTTTTTTAGTTTTTTGAATAACGACATTAATGGTCTTTGATTACCTCAAATATCAGGAATTTCTCTTTAATATTCTCTAAAGTAGAAATATTAGCGTGAAGTCAGCTTGTTCAAAAGTAGACCTTTGAGATAAATGCGCCTAAATTTTTGTTACGTGATGGATTAAGCATTTAACAAGCCAAACATTGGGGGAAGGGGGGGTGCAAATTTGATCTCCGGGGAGGCGATGCAATGGTTGTTCTATTTTGTTAAACGTTTCGGCAATTGTAGGACATGTTCCCTTTTAGAGGGGAGAGAAATGAGCCTATGATGGTAAATTAGGCCAAGTTTTTCCCAAGTAATTATACCAATAGAGTTGTGCATCTCTTTACAGCTTTATTGGAAAGTATCGTTAATATCTGTTAAAAATAATCTATATTTTTGGCCATATTCTTACTGTGAACAGTGTGTAAAATGAGGTTGACAGGCCTACACGACTCCTACGGTTCGTGGCATATGCTCGTTTGCCGTTTTCTTTTCGGTCTCTCGACCTTTTTGTCGCTTCTCTCCTGTTATGAAGGGCACTTAGTATTGTTTTGTAAGGAGAAAATAGAGCCATTAGATCGTGTTATGGCAAATTTTAAGAGGTCATAGGTCTGCATGATTTCCGCTGTTATCTGCGTGTTGCTTCGTTGAGTTTGATCCACCAGTAATTTCTTTTAATTCACAACAATATGATCAGAATATAGAGCCATAGAATTATAGTATTAGAGTATGATAGTATCAGAAGTAGTCTTAGTATTGTTAGACAAAGTTGGCATGTTTAAATATTCAAAATTTTTAAGGTGGCACCTCGATCGTCCAGAGACTGAATTGCCAGAATTTCTCCAAAGTCAATGTTGAGAGACAGTCCTGTCAAAATAATACGATGAGTCAAACAGTGGAGTTTGCATAACTTCAATTGTTTAAAATATGGACTTGAGCTAAAAGAAAATAAATTAAAAGGCTGTACCTTTGCTATTGTATTACCATTTACTGCCACATCAAAGAATGGTTTGCTAACTGATTGCTGAGAAAAAAATCAAAAGAGATTGAAAGAACAACATTTAATTTTTCATTTTTGACGAATCGATCTGTGATCAATTTGAATATCAGTAGCTTTTTTTATCTCTAGTGATTTTGGTTTTGGAGGTGCATTTTATCAATAGATGTTCGTTAAAGCCTTAAATGCGTGGTGAAAAACTATTTATTGTCAAGTCAAACCTGCTTTAAACTCAAAACAGTTGCGAGCACTTAAATTTTATGATGAAGACGTTGTTATCATTTTGGTAACTCAAAAGGTCACTATAGCAACATTACGACTTGCTAAGCAAACCGTTAATTACAGCTTTAGGGGCTTATAATTCAAAAGGTGACAATATCATCAACATTTGATGAGCATGATAAGGCGCAGTTTTTGGCAAAGGTGGCGTTCAGAGACACCTTTAATTTTTGACAATCTAAAGCTCACCAGAAACAATTAGCGCAAATGTCTTCAGATGGAAATATCTCCTTTAGCCTAATATACCAATAAACGGTCTATTTTTTTCTCAACCACTCTTGTTTCTATCTTTCGTAAACAGTAAAAGATTTTGCAACATGAGAGTTCACAATTGAAAGTAAGATGTGACGTCTTCATTTTTGGGGTCATCATCTGACATGCGCTGTGAATTTTTGTTGTGAAAAAAGTTTGACTTCACTGAGTCCTGTGCGGTGGGTATCCAAGTCTGGTGACGGTTCATTTGAATTCATGCTAGAAGAGGGGTTTCAAGGGGCTTAAATCCCAGGTGCGAAAATGTTTTATTTCTTTTTTAACTCATCAAAAACGTTCCTCATCTGTGTCGAGCTTGACGATCACATACTTAGATAGTGACCACTGTTTTCCTCGAGGCCAGTTTTATTATGTAGATTCCTCTTGAAATCAAAAGTTTCTAAAAGCACTCTTTTGGGCAACTCTCGGTAAACATACATGTATGCACAGTAAACGGTGACCCAGGGATCCCAGAAAGGCCATTTTTGTGTGCCGGCCATTTTGTGTTTACAACAGGTGCTTGAGTTTCCAAACTCCCCGCCACGAGCAGTTTTAATGGTTTAAAGAATGCTTCAAAGGACCTTAACTTTACTCTGGAAGCCAAGACTCAGTGTCTTATGAGTTCCTATTGTTATCAGTGTTGTGTTAAGGGTTTTAGTATTGCGGGTTTAAGTATTCCGGTGAATCGGCGTTCCGCCAATCCTATTTTCGGTACTAACCTAGCTTTAACCCTATTTCGCAAAAGACTTCCTTGCTTGATCAGCTTAAATTGGCCTGAGAAATTTCGGGCTCCCTTTATTGGTCAATGTTGCGGAATTGCAGGGAAGAACATTCAGGAAGAGATAGAGTGAATTTAATTAAAGGAGAAACAACCTGAAATGTTCGTGGTCTCAAATCTTTTGGAGCAAACAACAACATAATTCTAATTGTGTCCTGAGAACAGTGAAAATGGTGATTATTCGGTTTCTTTGTCTACTTGCCAATATAATGCAGGAGATTACGTATGCTGTACTAGAAGGGGAAAAAATGAGATATCAAGGCAAAAATTCAAGCATTTCTTTCCATTTCCCCATTTTTCTTGATATTTACTTCTAAGAACTGCAATGTTTAAGGTGGTTCGATTCATTTTTTTTTTCCTCGAGCACCCTTAGCGTTTTCAACAGGCGTTTTAACAACGTTTCTTTTATTTGATCAATGTGAGAATTACACCAATTTTTGGAAAAGGATTCAAGTTTGGCTGAATGTTATATTCAAGGTAATCGATATTTCCACGGAAACGATATGCCAAAAAATTGGAAATCGGCAAAGCAAAAATTTTGTACAAACCAGATCTGCTTTAATTTTTTTGCCACCCTTTTAGCCCTTTTATAGTTTTGTTCTCCTGAAAAAAATGCACTATTTTCCCCAACGTGACCTTCCTTTTCTTTTTCACTCAAAGTGGAGCTTTGCAATCCTTTGTAAACAGTCTTTTTGCTAGGTCAAAAGTCCCCTTCATCCGTATCTTAAAATACACCCCGCAGATTTGCTTTCAGGTAGAGTATCGAAATATATTGATCACGGGAGACTGTTGTTCACATAGATCTAAATAGCATAATATTTTTATACCGGGACGTTGTAACACAACTTTTTCGTGGGTTCGAGAGCTTACTTCATCGACAAATTCAAAAGTGTTCCAGTGTACCGATCTCTGATAAGTATCCTTTATAGCGGAGCTCCGGCGGCCCGAAGGGTTGCAAGGCAGAGCCCCATAACCGTATAGGGAAAAAGAAACCCATGAATTGATTTTCTGATGGTTATCATGGGCAGTGGTATTGCTCATGGGCGCGTACGCACGACGGCGACGGTGTCGCGCAACATGGCGGCCGTACTCCAAATAATAGGTTGATAGAGACAGGCAGCCTTGGTTTACCGTGCACTTCTTTGATATTGGACATCCATGTTATGAGCCATGACACCTGTCAAAAGAAGGTATCTGCTGACCAGTATCACGTGACCATATCGCGGGCTCAAGTGTACAGCTCGTCGAAGTCTCCTGTTTTTTTTGAAGTTGACCGCTGACCAAGTGCTGGTTTTCGATTGGATCGCGGACTCATGTCAGGTTAACTTGTTGAAAACAGGGCAGGAATGTACGGAAGCCGGCTAACGCTAGCCCAGGATTAAAATTAATTCGAATTATAACTTTTTTCTATACAAATGTTTTTTGCTGCTTTGTTTTGGGTTTATAAAACTCAAAACAGAAAACCTCACTGCAACGTTACAGAATTCAAATCAAAATTGTACCTTTTCCTGGGTTAGCTTAATTGGGGTCTTAACAACCTGGCCAAGGAGCTACGCTTTTAGGCTTGCCCAAATCTATATATTACACTTTTATACCCCTACCTAACCTATGTTTGCGTACTGTGGAGTAATAATTACGATCGAGGCACCATTATGACAGTTGGTGAGACAACAAAACAAACTTGTTAGAATTATCAACTGTGTGCCACTTCGTGATCACATTACTGCTCATTATGTGAACCTTGGTCTCATTAAGCTTCCCGACATTGTTAAATTATATACGTGTCAACTATTTTATGATCACCTAATCAATAAGAAGTCATGGAATCTTAACTTGTCTCTCGTATCTGAGCAATATAATTACGGTACTCGAAGGGCATCCATACAACACCTAAATCCAGAATCTTTCAGAATAAATATAGGAAAATTTTGTCCACCTATTTTAGGATGCTATTATTGGAATTATATTCCTTCATCTATACGCAACAAGCCGACTAGAAAACTATTTTAAAAAGCACTTCACCAGTTTTATTTTGCTCAGTATTGATAATTCCAACAAGCATTATATATTTACTATGCGTTTACTCTTTCCTCTCTAGTTTACTTTATCCTAAATAAGTGTACTTGATTAAAGGGCATATAATTAGTTTACTATATTTTTGCCCTTTCCACTTCTTCTTTCACTGTGCTTATTTTGTTAAAGGTTTTGTATTCATGTTTTTTAAGTGGTAGTGGGAAATAAAATAAAGTAAATAAAAGTAAAATAAAACTGTTAACATGGTCAAGTACACATGGTTAACTCTTTAAAAACATTTTTTGAAAAAGCGCTCTAAATCAACAATTGTGCTAAATTTATTATGCAACTGATGTTCTCGAGATCAACAAAACACAAACCAAAAAACTTTCGTGGCTTCGAAATATAACTTCAATAGCGTTCTTCTTTCAGGCCAATTAAGGAGGCTCGAAAAGGTTTAATAGCTGCACGCGCGCGCGTAATCTACACACGCCATAACTAAGACAAACGCGTCAGCTGAATGCATCAAAACTAGCACACCGGAAGTTTTAAAATCTTGCGTAAAATCGAGCGAACGGAAATAAAACCTGCAGAAAAAATTTGTTTCTAGCTCCAAATTTTGCTCGGTGACCTATCTTGATTTTTTGCATGCCCCCACCTTTCAGGATGGCACTTCAAATATAAAGGTTTCGGGGAAAATTGTCTAGTAGAATTTCGAATTCCTGTAAGCCATAAATCGCATTTTCTTTAAATACATTTAATTCTACTAGATAAATTTTTTTCCATACTGTCTGAAAAGTTAAAGAATTTAGGGAACTTTCCAACAAAGAAATAAAAATGATAGGTCACCGAATTAGTTTTTCAGATAATTTACAAAAACTGAAATCTAGTGGACGTTTCTTTGGACCTTGTGCGTTGCCATGGTAACTGATATGACGTCACAAGTACCCTCAAAGTATAGCCTAACGATAGAGTTGCAAGGAGACATATAGTTTGCCCACACCATTAAATATCCTTCTTTGTAATCTTCCAACGTTTCACAAACACTGTAGCAACAAAAGACCCTTTCGAGCCTCCTTAATTTAATTAAACAAAAAGCATGGTTTGAAATGTTTTCAGGATTTTCTTCGAAATCAAACATACAGATGTTTTCATTCTTGCCTATTTCCCTTGCCATATATCGTAATTTCAGAAATTGGATCATCTTTTCTATAACAGATCTGGTTCGTACAAAATTCACGCTTTGCCGATTTTCAATCTTTTGGCATATAGTTTCCGTGGAAACATCGATTACCTTGAAAATCACATTCAATCAGACTTGAATCCTTTTCCAAAAAACTGGTGTGATTTTCACATTGATCAGATCAAAGAAAGGTTGGTAAAACGCCAGTTGAAAATGCTGGATATGGGTCAGGAAAACTGTATCGAGCCACTTATATCAGTTCCTTAGCTTTGCCAAATTACTTACTATGTATATTTTACTAGTACGTTTGTTTACAATAAAGTCTACAACTTAATCTGTGTATTTAATTATTATTTTTTCACTATGGATAAAGAGTCTGCACTGATTTCAATTGAGCTTGCTACACCATAAAATTTCGTTTTTTTTTGTCGTTCTCTCTCTAACCCACTGCGTTTGAGGCCAAAAATTGTTAACATTTTTATTCTCAGAGGGAACGCATTTGTTGTTTAAAGGTTAATGGAAATCACTCAGTCAAGCTGCAGGGTGCACGCTTTTACCGTTTTTGTTGTGTTGCTGCATGCGCATTTTTGCTCTATAAAATTTCAATCTTATGTTAAAAAGTTCATTTTAAATCACCGTTTGCCCAGCGGTAGTTGGCTATTTCGCTTCGGTTGAAACTATATTTTTGTCGAATTCGGTGTTTGCGCGGTAAATGGAAATCATTTAGTCAAACTGTATTTTGTAGACGCCAAATTTGCTTGTGATCTTGTTGTCGCCCTTTTATGTTAGCTGTTCTGGTTATTTCGATATTTCTAATGTTGTTTTCTTTTCTTGCAGGAGTGAACATGGTGGTTTGGATTATTAAATTATCTTTGAAGTTGTGCTAAGCTGTCCGACTTTGTCCATGCTGGATCTGTTTATTAATAAACAATGGGCAGCCTTCCACGTGGAAAGAACACTATAGAGGAAGAATTTGGACTAGAATTGAATTTTTTTTTTAAATTCTTTTTACGGAAAATTCTACGCTTTAAAAGTATATAGGCTGATCGTCAACTTGGGTAAAAGAACTAAGTCTTTTGGCGGGAAATTTATTTGTGCTTTTAAAAGGAACCTGTAGGTGATTGAAAAAGTAATGTCTTTTCGCGAACTTGGATAAAAAAAACTAAGTCTTTTGGCGGGAAATGTTTTCGCTTTAAAAAGGAACCTTTGAGTGATTCAAAAAGTCTTTTGGCGGGAAAAAAGGCTGAGCTTTTAGATGGCGTCGTGTGATGAGTCAAAAATAAACTGTCTTTTGACGGGAAAAATCAGAGCAGTTTGCAAACAGATTTCGCCCATCAAAAAACAGGATCTTTTTTGATTTGTTACTAGACCCTGTTTAAAAGTTCAGAAATTTTTTCCGGTTCGGCAACCCTACATAGTCAAAAAATAGTAAAAGAGATAGCCTACATTCCGACTAGTTTCCAGGCCCCTTTTAAAAGAGAAAACTTTTTGCTCTTTTTATATAAATAAAACAACACTCATTTGTTAATAACTAGTGTTTGTTTTATTTCAACTTTATTAAAAATATTTAACGGGTGTACATGTTGCATCATAAGCTGATATTTCTACGTACAAAACTGAATACAAATGAAGCGAAACTATTGTGCCAAATACGCCATTAACAGAAATAGCTTGCAAGAAAGTAAGTATGAAAATCAAATACAACAATGGAAAAAATTGATTATTAAATAATGTCATCAGGGCAAATCGCTCAATTAAAAGTAACGTAAAATAAATTCAATTATAAAAGACAAACTATCAACTAAGTAGATAAAGATTGCTAAAAGAATGACATTTAAGTTCTGTACTCTAATAAAGATATCTCAGTTTTGCGATTTCCAAAAATCTCTAGTTGACTTAATGAGCGACTTAGAAGCCCGTAAAATAAACTAACTCGTATAAATTTTGGTGAATATCTGTATCAATAAACAGCAAAGTCTAACTTCCAAGTATTACTTTCATTGTCCAAGTATCGATACAAAAGGGCAACGTATTGATTCATCACTATGAAAAAGTAATGCGCACCCATGTTATTGAATTTTCGTGTCACTCAAATTAGACTGTAAACAAGAATCAAAATATAAACTGTAGACGCCTGAAAACCCAAGAAATTATACCGAAAAATAATCAGGCTTCTTTCAAAGTGCAATCTTGCGTCACTCAAATTAGAATGTAAACAGAATCGAAAGAAATAGCGTTTCGAGATTGAAAATGGTGCGCACGTAAAAGTTAAACCTTTCTCAGTGAAGTTCAATAGATCAAATTTCACTACTTGTTTTCATACTTGTACGAGCTTTTAAAAATGTGTCCCGAGAATTTGGTGGCAGAGTAAAATATTATTCTCACTCGTCTGTTAGTTATTCAATACTGGTGAAATACGATCATTTTTGGAAGTGAAAAGCTTGTGTCTTAAACCTGTGCGAATAAGAACAAAATAAATAGCAACCTTTACCTAAGAAATACAATACAAGCATGATCCAGAATCTACTTCATGTCGCAATCTAGCCATCTGTCGTCCGTGATGACCCATGAAAGTCCATCTGCGGAATCCGTGCCAAGGCAAAGAAAAGCTCTAGGGAAAAATCAAGCAAATCGCTGTATGAGAATACTCTATTACCTTTCGTTTTGTTATTGGTAGGTTCAGCAAAACTTCACCTGAAAGAGAAAAATAGTTCAAATCTAGCTATAAAGTAAACATAGACAATAACAAATGTATTAACAAAAATCGAAAGTGATTTAAGGACGTAACGTGCGCCGATATAAATGTATTTTCCCGTGAATAAATTTTAGACATATCCAGGATAACAGCTATATGATATACAACTAGACGATCACACAAAGCGAAAAGTTACACAAATTGTAACACACAACTATCTTTTACAGGACTTTTCTCTGTATTTGTTGCAAATTTCCGTCAGAATTATGTAATCAGTTTTTAGTTCAATTTTATATTCAATTTATGGTTTTATTTTTAGATAGTTCTAGTTAGGTGTCCTATTAGCGATGGGGATTCTGCACTGCTAGATATAATTGACACGATAATGACGTCATCATACATACTAGCCAACATTGTAATGCTATAAACATGGATAACTGTGAAAGATTTTTAACTTATTTAGAATTTCACCAAAATCTTTTAATTTGGTGTCAAAACATTCAGGAAGGCTTTCGTGTTTTATTTCTAATTCCATGTGAACTTTTGTTTAATTTGACGCAGATCTGAGCATTCTATTAAGCGCTTGTTTTGTACGCGAAAAAGCTGGTGTTTTGCTTCCTGGAAGGGAAAAACAATGACGAGCAAAAACTTTCGATTTCAGTGTTTGTAGAGAGGTTTCTCAAGCAGTCTTTAATACAAGCAATCACTTCATCTTTACAGTAAGACAAAAAATTGTTTTTTCTACATACGATTAATTTTCAGGTGCCTGTTAATTGTGGCAATGATTGACAAATGGATTTCAAAGTTCCTTTTAAACGGACCCATTCGCGCTCCGGTTTTTTTTTTTTTTTTTTTTTTCCATCATGCGCCCATTCGCACTTTGCATGCAAAAATGATGCGAATAATTTGCATTACAATACGGAACCAACAAGGCGGCTATTGTACACAAGTCCCATTGAAGGTTATTCAAGGTCAGTGAAGCCTCGACCCTCTGAGGCCTTAGTTCGGGAAGGGATCCAGCAAACGGAAATAAGAAAAAGAATGTTAATTTCAGTCGATTTCAATCATGCAACAAACAGGCCAAGGTAAGTCATTTCTTAAAGAAAATTATTTACATATTTCTTTCGAAAAACTTTGTTGATCTTACCCAGTCCCCATCCTTGTACTTTTTTGGCTTATTTTCACTGTTTTGATCGTGTTTTTTTTTTTACAGATAGAAAGACAATTTTGTATAACAGGAATACAAAGGAAACTTTTCGTGACACTGCTCTTTTAATTTTGTTTCCTCGAGAGATGAAGAAAACGACCTACAATGTAACACTCGCCTTTAAACAGCTCTTCACTAAACATAAAGGAGTTTAATTTATGTTAGTGATACTAACATATGTAAAGATGCTTTAACTTACCACTTGTACGCCAATGTTCTTTCTCTTATTATGGCAACGGGTCAGGAACCACGCACTGCACTATGAATGTAACTGGTTAAGGGAAAAATATTTAAGGATATAAACTCGTGAACAGCTCACTGTTCCCTGTTAAACAAAAACTATCTATGGGTGTGCACGGTGGGAATGTTTTGTTCAAATTTGGCCAACCTTTAATAACTTTTTAACATTTTATCCTTACAAGCTCAAATTTAAAACGCTATTAAATAGTTTGAAAATACAAAATTTAGTGGTATTAGTTTGTCAACACTTTAATTTTTTGGCGGGAAAATGACGTCACAAAATTGAGTCAAAATTTTAAATTTTTATTTCTGTACATTTATTTGGCTCTGATGAAAGAAGGCCTTTAACTAACATATAACAAAAAAAATTATCAAAATATCTTATTTCAATCAAGATAAAAGTAGAATTTATGCAAATTTAATCATATTATATCTCCGGACTGAATCAAGATATCGAAGAACTTTTTTCAGTTTTGAGTTTGCTTTAGGATCGTCTTTCAGCAACAGACATCAAATCTCTAGCAATACATATTTAAAAATTTTACTTCAAGTCTATGACGTTATTTTCCCGCCAAAAATACAAAAACCAAAATCTAAAAGAATAGAAACATCCACCATAAAAATATCTTTCACTGTTCCCAATTTGAAGTGAATCAGATGATTACTCGTAGAGTAATTTTGCTACAAAAAAGTTGGCCCAATATGGATCAATAATTTCCCAGCGTGGTGCAAGGAGCGAAATGGGTAAAGGAAGTGGGGGAGACGAATGCCACACCCCAGATGTTATTTTTACAATTTTTATCGGAAGTTTTATTTTGCGACCGTTAAACCTTCAGCTATTTGAAAGGTTTCCATGTGCCAATTTTTTTCAGGTCATCTCTCATTACCATGGCTATTGCGTTTTGAACATGTAGGTCCGACCTCAAACGTCGCCAAAGTTTTTTTTGTTCAATTTTCTTGAGCAGCAAATGAGGATTCGAAATTAAAATTCTAAAATTTTATTATCACCCTAAATCAGTTCTCCAACATCTAGTACGTTCTTCTTTGACTTGGTGCGAAAATAATGAAAACAGAGATGGCGGACCTAAGATGAAGGAACAACATGTGACATCACTAAGGTCTTATTCATCAAAAACATATAATGTTGAAAAGCAAGCCGACGACCATCTTTTGAAATGAATATAACTTTGTTTTTTTTTTTGCAAAGACAAAAACTCAAGCGGGATTCCAATACACCCCCACACACCCAGGAAATAGTACCAAAGTGGAATAATTAATTTGTTTGTTGTAGGGTTGTAGGGTTAATTTTCTCCCGATGAATAAATGGCTTTAGTAGTAATGGTAAATTCTGCTTCTTAATATAACTTATAACTACTTTAAAACGGGAGAGCAGCCCTTTTTCATCATTGCTTAATTTACTCAAGTTTTCAGATTTCTTTTTTTTTATTGTCAAGTTGTCTGTACTTATGTACTAAAGTTTTACGTTACGGAATTCATTATAGCGATACTTACTGTTTACAAGCAATCTTTTTGATATTTCAATTTTGTCAACCAGAGAACAAAAGAATCCTTTGGTTCGACAGCCAATAAACCTCTGGTTGGCACATTAATGACAACAGGGGACGTAACGGTGACGATCACTATAATCAATTATTCAAATTGCTCCGGACTGAGCTACTAACAATAACACCTTTTAGTTGTAAACTAAGATATGATTTGTTTCTCACCAGTTATGTACTCTCATGACGTGGTCTCATTTTTCGAAGTCACGATCTTCCCCTATCTGTGACTTGGGTACCTTCTAAGCCTTTCATATCCTTTGAGACTAAAGAATTACCGCTACCTCTCTTCACCGTTATTATCTACTTGTTTTTAAAATCAATATCCGGGTCATCCTCTTGTTTACATATCATATTATTGTCTAAATGTTTATTGTGGTCTTGACTAAATATGTCGTCCCTTTAAAAACAGTCTGCCCTCGTCGCCATTGTATATTTTTTCTACCAAAGAGAATCTTCTTAAATTTGGAGAGGAAAAGGCCACTTCTCTCAGACATTCAATAATTTAAGCGAGTCACCCACAACTGATTACTCGTTCAGCAGTTAGAAACAACACTGCATCAAGAAACCACAAATGTGCTGCAGATATAAGTGGGTGAACACGTACATTTGTTTTAGTACTTTAAACACTGCTTTATATAACTCTACCAACCTGAAATTTCATCCCATGAATTTGTACCAACAATATTCAATCGAAAATTCAGCGAGAATAAACCTCCAGGATTCAACACGTGTATTGCATTTGAGCCCAAATGACTTGGTTTTTTTGAGAATATCGTTGTTTTGGCCAAATTATCGAGGAATAACCATAGAACTTATCATCTCTCGTGAGCTAACGTAATAGCGTTCCCTTTTAAATGTGAAGAGAACTTTTTGTTTCTTTGCGAAGACTTAGACGCAGCAACAACTTGCAACTTAGACGCAGCAACAACTTGTGATGAATAATTAGAAACTCCAGCATGCAATCTAAGAATAATTTGCAATGTAAATTTGTAACCGACATCAACTTCCCGCTTAAAACAGTTGTAAAAAAAAATGTAAATGTAATTTGTTTACCCACGGAGCATCAAGGAGTTCACAAGAACTCGTTCAGAAATGTCCGTGCATTCCAGGATCGAATTGGAATTTGGAAATGTTGGTTTTTTATTAACGAGAGAGGAAAACCGGAGTACCCGGAAAAAAAATCTCTCGGAGCAAGGAAGAGAACCAACAACAAACTCAACCCACATATGACGCCGGGTGCGGGAATCGAACCCGGGACACATTGGTGGGAGGCGAGCGCTCTCACCACTGCGTCATCCCTGCTCCCCAAATGACTTGTTGTTTTAGGCGATGGAGAAATTCGATTTATTTCACATTTGGACTGCTTGTCAAGGAAAACGTTAATAAGAAAATTCCCTGACTAGAAAATTGGCCACAGGGAGGAGTGGGGGATACTCAGGTACACGTATATGCCCTACAGAGGTGTGAAAGAGGTCGACCTGTCTGGCCTAAAAAGGATCTTTAGGCTAAAACCAAATTAATAACAGACCAACGCCATTTGTTTTCTGAAC
>JAHPZR010026944.1:72500-77886 GCA_019787425.1 Platygyra sinensis
GTCTTTTTTTCTGGTTCTCAGTGTCTATAACAAGAACATCCACAATAGCACTTTCGAGATTTAAGACTGCCTAGAATTAATTTCTCATCTAATTTACCCACGGCCAGTTGCTATTCTCAACACAAAGAGTTCCCGG
Organism: Platygyra sinensis; assembly: GCA_019787425.1. Taxonomy (NCBI): domain Eukaryota; kingdom Metazoa; phylum Cnidaria; class Anthozoa; order Scleractinia; family Merulinidae; genus Platygyra; species Platygyra sinensis. The sequence continues at coordinate 72,637 of JAHPZR010026944.1, forward strand.
GTTTCCTGCAATGGCGTCCAACCTTTCTTACCAGCGATATATCTTTCGCACTGATGTCGTTAACAATCATCAATCAGCTGGTGTCTCCACTTACGATATTTCTCAACGTCTTGGTCATACCTGCTGTCAAGACTACACGTCAGCTGACAAACAAATACAACACTTTGCTGGCCTGTCTGGCAGGAGCTGATATTATGACTGGTGCGCTTGGACAACCACTCTTTATTGCTGAACCAATTTACCGCCTCACTGGCAGTCCCACATCAGAGTTTTGCGCCATTCAGGGAGCTGCCTATCGATAAAATTCCCCTTTAAATACCATGATACAGTGGAACCCCGCTATAACGAACCCCGCTGTAACGAGGACCCCGTTATAACGAACAACATTTGAAAGCCCGGCAGAATTACAGTAAAATATGTGGAAACAAACCCCGCTATAACGAAATCCCCGCTATAACAAACTGATTTTGACGGTCCAGACGTACAATTTACCCTGCTATAACGAATATTTTGTCCTGTCGCTCGCAGTCAGTAAAAACGACATGATGATACAAATGGTTGATAAGCCAAACACGACTCCTATTGGTCAACATAGGGAAACTTTGACCATCAAAGCTTTGCTTTATTTAAATGTAGCTGTTAACGCGCAAGTCTGTAGACTGTTTTGCGTGGTGTATATCCTATTGTTCAGCTTGGTTCAATTTGGTTACCCCGCTATAACGAATATTTTTGCTGTTAACCAGATAGTTCGTTATAACGGGGTCTTCGCTATAACGAAGACCCCGCTATAACGAACATTTTTTCCGGTACCGTGACACATCGTTATAGCGGGGTTCCACTGTATGGTCACTAAACGTCCCTTTATTTTAAGTGCTATTTTAGCGCGGTCGCTGCTTGCTTTTCCCATGATATAATCTTTTTATACAAATAAACTTTTACGCTCTGTTATTCTCATGCTTACAACGTTTCCAAGTATTTCCATGCTTACTTTTTGCCGCATTAGTACTACTAATTACGAAGCTCGAAATCAGATGCGGAAAATCAAGACTCAGAAAATAACGGCGGCGGCAGCGGCGACATTTTTAAAGGAGAGGAAGGCTTTTTTAAAGACTACAACATTTGTCATTGGAGTAGTGCTGTTGTGTTACCTGCCCAACGGATTATTTAGAGTTGTCTTTGTACCTCGTATAAGTTTACCTGAGATATATTGTTAGCTATAGAGGGTTTCATATTAACGCTTTTGTTCTGTAATTCAGGTTTTAATCCCATAATATACTGCGCTAGAAGTCGAGAATATCGACGAGCTTTCAAGAATCTTTTACGCAGAGCAAACTATGTACAACCAGTTTAAGCTATACTACTGATACGAGAGCTGTTATGTAACAAAAGCAGACTTAAACGACTAGGCAAAGAAAACAGGTGCAGAGAACAAGATTTGATATTGAACTTATTTTTTTAAAGAAAGATTAAAGGGTGTTTTTTGCCAGAGATTTGTGTATGTTTTGTTTTCAAAGTGTGGGAATGCCTCCTTTGATATCTTTAGATTAAAGGAGGCAAAGAAGCACACTTAAGGAGTTTCAACTCTCGACATGTCTTAATACATATAGCAACTCTAGTAGGATTTTAATGAAAAGACAGATATCCTCTGCCCAGACAATACAAAGTGAATTCTCAGCCAAACGAGTGCAAAGCAAACGAACGCCACAACACAACGCAACCGAACAAACAGAAGAAAGACCAAGGAGACGCTCCCAAACAACAAAAGGGTAATCAAGAAACTAAGATGGCAGCAAGGTCGAATAAGAATTTACTTATATCATTCAACGAGATTCCCTGTGGAAGATATTAAGGCTTTTTAGAATTCCAGCAAGTCTGGTTAATGTAATCAAGATGTTTTACAGTGACTTTAAAGTCCCAGGTTATTTGCAACACAGCACTTGATTCTTCAGTTACTTTTTTTTTATTATGTTTTCACGTAATAGCTTGTTGAACAAGTATAACACCACATGTATAAATTATTTATAACGTTTGCTTGCACGAATAACATAAATGAAAACGAGTGGTATATTTAACTGGATATCATATCAAAGACTTCAGATTTACGTAAGTATATCACGTCTCTTTATAGCACATTTATTGCACCAACTAATTTTATTTGTCACGTTAGTGTGATATTGTGTGCTATTTACAAGGTTACCTGTTGATTAGGAAACCTGGACATGAGTCTAACTCGTAGAAATTACAGTAAAACTGTACAGCGGTAGTACGCACTAAAAATGATATTTAACCACCTGAAGCCATTTTATCAAGTCAGCGGATTGTGTTTACTGCTTTCAAGACTTTTTTTCGCATAACCCATTAGCTCCTATTCGCCATTTTGAAAACTAAATAATTTTAAAAACTGACGTTACTGAAGTCCTTGTTTACATTTTTTTTGCCTCGTGCGACTTTGAGTAGACAAGGCGTCATGCCAGAAATGAATTGCTGTTATCGCAGTTATCAGCGGCTTTACATGCAAACGAGACGCAAGGGTCAATAGGCCATTTCCGAATCCTCTTGTGCCTCTGTTTCAAAACGAGTCTAAGTGTGAAACCTTACATATGAAAATGAGTTCTGCATGGAGTTTCATTTTCATGCAAATCAAAGTCATTTTCGTAAGAATGGTTTTCGCTTTAAAACAGAGGCACAAGGGAACTCGGAAATGGCCTATTCCTCGTTTGTATGCATTTCTGAACAAAAGAATGTTTGACCGAAGACTCAATTACAATAACAGCTATTCAATCAAAACAGGTAAAGGACCAACGAAACTCAGTGTCTGAGGAAAGTTTTAGCTCTGCCTTTTGGATGTAATATGATTACATTGAAGGATATATTGGCATACAAAAACTCTCGAATACCTGGGTACGTGGCAAAATCGTTAATGAGCCCATGCATTCTTTAGTAAATCTGTGTCGCACCAAAAGTACTCAACACATCGAGCTTAAATTCCATAGCAGAAGCAATGGTGTTATGTCGTTTCACTATTCAGAACTAATATTTTTTGTAGCTCGATCTCAACTTGAATTTCTTATCTGCTGATTATTAACAAAGATTCCTCTGTTGAGGGTTTTGTATACACCTATGGGTTACACAATGTTTGCATTTTAGAACGATAACAAGGTTAGTACAGTAAATACAGAATGCTGTAATAAAAGATGTATCCTTAGTAATGTTGTGTGAGGCGTTGTCAATTAAATATACCACTGTGAAGTTGCTAGGAACGTAATACATTTGTGATAAAGAGTATGTTTTTTTTACACATATACATTTTAAAAAAGAGTTGTGGCCTTCCAGAATTCTCTATCTTTCTAATTTGTGATCATAAAATGAAACTGCGGATGCCTTCCGTCTGCGTATAAAATGTAAACCTGTGAAGGTTGTGTTACATTCTGAATACACCAAACTTGTGCGCTTGTCCGCGGGGGAATGAGGATAGGGCTGCTCGTAAACTCTGACCCAGGACCTGCCAGAAAAAATACCCAATGCTGTGAGTCAACGAGGATATGGTCTGGGCACAAGTTTACACCGCTTCGTTACCTTTCTCGTGTCCTGCGGCAGAATAATGCCATCATCCCACAGGCGAGCAGTTCCATAGTAGCCCCGTGATTCCTTCTCAAACCTTATTCAACAACAAAAGAAAAAAAGTATGTTGTAATGCATAAAACTATTTTAAAATCGTATGACACCTTAAAATGACAGTTCCCTGAGTTTCAAAAAAAAAAAGATGAGATAATAATGCGGTGTAGGAAAACGAGGATGGTTTACATCGGGTAAAATAGAAAAGGGCTACGAAAGCCGAAGCTCAAGTTTTTCATCTGTTACATCGGTGAACTTGAAAATTTGATAACGTCGCCCTTACAACTACGCCGATTTTTTTTTTTTTCGTTTTTTTGTCTTATTTTTTTCCGGGAAAAAGCCACACTGCATTAACAGAGAAGTGAATACGAAGGAATATGATGTGTCCGATCAATGACAGTTGTGCTACGAAAAATACGCACTGAAATTCTCTGCGAAAATTGCTACGTGGAGAATGGAGTAGAACCTCCTGCTATTTTTCACGTGAGGTGGCCGCTTATGAGGGCTCAGATTATTTTCCTCATTGGAATATGGCAACTGCAGAAATTTACCCATTACAGTCGAACTACGAGGGAAATTGAAAAAGGTTCGAGTTATCGTTAGAGTTATCTAGAATTATAAACAAATGAGGAGAAATAAGGAAAAACGGTGTTTAATGTTTTTCTGTTTATGTACATTTTAATAAAATTTAATTACAAAATAGAAAAGTCGAGTGGAAATTATCTGTCAAATGGTCGCTTACGAGAGGTTAGAAACAATGAAAAATTTCAAACGGTTTAGCTATTAAAGTGGTCGCGGTCGCATACGAAAGATGGTCGCTTACAACAGGTTTCAAATATAGTGATTTGACTTGGGAACTGTTGGTATTTTGGAAACTGGTCGCTGAGGAGAAGTGGTCGCGATCGGATTTTCGACTGTATTTAACACTCTTACTTCTTTACAAACTTGTCTTTCAGTGAGTGGCGTTTCTCCTCTTCCATTTCATCACCATTCACTTCCTGCTACAAAAGAATTCAAACACAGAACAAAAACATAAAAGTAAGAAGTCGGCTCGGTTTCACGATGCATAGTCTTGAACCCAAACCTCCCACAACTTTAACAAGAGTGAGATCTGGGTACGAGATAACATTATGCATGATGTATCACTTGCCTCAGCACAACACATAGATACCATGTCGTCAACTGTATCCATGGCAACCCGAGCAGTGGGCCACGTGAAAAGAAAACGAGGGTCAAAAGAGCGTCCACACTACAAAAAAAGACACGAGGAGTATTGTTAATAAAGCAGGTAATAATCAACGATAAGTTAGAGCGACTTTGGTTTCATCATGGAATTAAACTGGTTTCTTAATAGCTTGTTTTCCCGTTTAATTTCCTTGTTTGCTGCTCCATGTGATAGAGAATGCATCGTTTAGTGAACTAGTCAAAACCGGGGAAATTTTCGTGAAGTCAGAAGAACTTTTTTCTGTATTTTCCTTGTAGCGTTCACTCGACCAATCAAACCTACGCGCGTTTGTATTCTTTAGTTAAGGTGACCGAACACAATTTTCGCGCGTGCTTTTGCTGATGCAATATTTAGCACGTGCGCAAGGATTTCAAAGAACAAACATGCCGTCAGTAGAGCGATCATTTTAC
>JAHPZR010026945.1:0-5000 GCA_019787425.1 Platygyra sinensis
TTGGATTATTAAATTATCTTTGAAGTTGCGCGAAGCTGTCTGACTTTGTCCAAGCTGGATCTGTTTATTAATAAACAATGGGCAGCCTTCCACGTGGAAAGAACACTGTAGAGGAAGAATTTGGACTAGAATTGAATTTTTTTTAAAATTCTTTTTTCGGAAAATTCTACGCTTTAAAAGTATACAGGCTGATCGTGAACTTGGGTAAAAAGGACTAAGTCTTTTGGCGGGAAATTTATTTGTGCTTTTAAAAGGAACCTGTAGGTGATTGAAAAAGTAATGTCTTTTCGCGAACTTGGATAAAAAAAACTGAGTCTTTTGGCGGGAAATGTTTTCGCTTTAAAAAGGAATCTTTGAGTGATTTAAAAAGTCTTTCGGCGGGAAAAAAGGCTGGGCTTTTAGATGGCGTCGTGTGATGAGTCAAAAATAAACTAAGTCTTTTGGCGGGAAAAATCTGAGCAGTTTGCAAACAGATTTCACCCATCAAAAAACAGGATCTATTTTGATTTGTTACTAGACCTTGTTTAAAAGTTCAGAAATTTTTCCCGGCTCGGCAACCCTACATAGTCAAAAAATAGTAAAAGAGATAGCCTACATTCCGACTAGTTTCCAGGCCCCTTTTAAAAGCGCAAACTTTTTGGTCTTTTTATATAAATAAAAACACTCATTTGTTAATTACTAGAGTTTGTTTTATTTCAACTTCATTAAAAATATTTAAGAGGTGTACATGTTGCATCATTAGTTGATATTTCTAAGTACAAAACTGAATACAAATGAAGCGAGACTATTGTGCCAAATACGCCATTAACAGAAATAACTTGCACGAAACTAAGTATGAAAATCAAATACAACAATGGAAAAGATTGATTATTAAATGATGTCATCAGGGCAAATCGCTCAATAAAAGGTAACGTAAAATAAGTTCAAGTATAAAAGACAAACTATCAACTAAGTAGATAAAGATTGTTAAAAGAATGACATTTAAGTTCTGTACTCTAATAAACATATCTCAGTTTTGCGATTTCCAAAAATCTCTAGTTGACTTAATGAGCGACTTAGAAGCCCGTACAATAAACTAACTCGTATAAATTTTGGTGAATATCTGTATCAATTAAACAGCAAAGTCTAACTTCCAAGTATTACTTTCATTGTCCAAGTCTCGATACAAAAGGGCAACGAATTGATTCATCGCTATGAAAAAGTAATGCGCACCCATGTTATTGAATTTTCGTGTCACTCAAATTAGACTGTAAACAAGAATCAAAATATAAACTGTAGACGCCTGAAAACCTAGGATATTATGCCGAAAAATAATCAGGCTTCTTTCAAAGTGCAATCTTGCGTCACTCAAATTAGAATGTAAACAGAATCGAAAGAAATAGCGTTTCGAGATTCAAAATGGGTGCGCACGTAAAACTTAAACCTTTCTCAGTGAAGTTCAATAGATCAAATTTCACTACTTGTTTTCATACTTGTACGAGCTTTTTAAAATGTGTCCCGAGAATTTGGTGGCAGAGTAAAATATTATTCTCACTCGTGTGTTAGTTATTCAATACTGGTGAAATACGATCACTTTTGGAAGTGAAAAGCTTGTGTCTTAAACCTGTACGAATAAGAACAAAATAAATAGCAACCTTTACCTAAGAAATACAATACAAGCATGATCCAGAATCTACTTCATGCCGCAATCTAGCCATCTGTCGTCCGTGATGACCTACGAAAGTCCATCTGCGGAATCCGTGCCAAGGCAAAGAAAAGCTCTATGGAAAAAATCAAACAAATCCCTATATGAGAGAACTCTTACCTTTCATTTTGTTATTGGTAGGTTCAGCAAAATTTCAACTGAAAAAGGAAAATCGTTCACATCTAGCTATAAAGTAAACATAGACAATAACAACTGTAATAACAAAAATCGAAAGTGATTTAAGGACGTAACGTGCGCCGATATAAATATATTTGCACGTGAATAAATTTTAGACATATCCAGGATAACAGCTATGATATACAACCAGACGATCACACAAAGCGAAAAGTTACACAAATTGTAACACACAACTATCTTTTACAGGACTTTTCTCTGTATTTGTTGCAAATTTCCGTCAGAATTATGTAATCAGTTTTTAGTTCAATTTTATATTCAATTTATGGTTTTATTTTTAGATAGTTCTAGTTAGGTGTCCTCTATTAGCTATGGGGATTCTGCACTGCTAGATATAATTAACACGATAATGACGTCATCATACATACTAGCCAACATTATAATGCTATAAACATGGATAACTGTGAAAGATTTTTAACTTATTTAGAATTTCACCAAAATCTTTTAATTTGGTGTCAAAACATTCAGGAAGGCTTTCGTGTTTTATTTCTATTCCATGTGAACTTTTGTTTAATTTGACGCAGATCTGAGCATTCTATTAAGCGCTTGTTTTGTACGCGAAAAAGCTGGTGTTTTGCTTCCTGGAAGGGAAAAACAATGACGAGCAAAAACTTTCGATTTCAGTGTTTGTAGAGAGGTTTCTCAAGCAGTCTTTAATACAAGCAATCACTTCATCTTTACAGTAAGACAAAAAATTGTTTTTTCTACAAACGATTAATTTTCAGGTGTCTGTTAATTGTGGCCATGATTGACAAATGGATTTCAAAGTTCCTTTTAAACGGACCCCTTCGCGCTCCGGTTTTTTTTTTTTTTTTCACCATGCGCCCATTCACACTTTGCATGCAAAAATGATGCGAATAATTTGCATTACAATACGGAACCAACAAGGCGGCTATTGTACACAAGGCCCATTGAAGGTTATTCAAGGTCAGTGAAGCTTCGACCCTCGAGAGGTCTTAGTTCGGGAAGGGATCCAGCAAACGGAAATAAGAAAAAGAATGTTCATTTCAGTCGATATCAATCATGCAACAAACAGGCCTAAGGTAAGTCATTTCTTAAGAAATTATTTACATATTTCATTCGAAAAACTTTGTTGATCTTACCCAGTCCCCATCCTTGTACATTTTTTGGCTCATTTTCACTGTTTTGATCGTTTTTTTTTTTACCGATAGAAAGACAATTTTGTATGACAGGAATACAAAGGAAACTTTTCGTGACACAGCTCTTTTAATTTTGTTTCCTCGAGAGAGGAAGAAAACGACCTACAATGTAACACTCGCCTTTAAACAGTTCTTCACTAAACATCAAGGAGTTTTTGTTAGTGATACTGAATTCTTTTGAGAGGAATTTTAATAACCTAAATGTAAAGATGCTTTAACTTACCACTTGTACGCCAATGTTCTTTCTCTTATTATGGCAACGGGTCAGGAACCACGCACTGCACTATGAATGTAAACTGGTTAAGGGAAAAATATTTAAAGAAATAAACTCGTGAACAGCTCACTGTTCCCTGTTAAACAAAAACTATCTATGGGTGTGCACGGTGGGAATGTTTTGTTCAAATTTGGCCAACCTTTAATAACTTTTTAACATTTTATCCTTACAAGCTCAAATTTAAAACGCTATTAAATAGTTTGAAAATATAAAATTTAGTGGTATTAGTTTGTCAACATTTTAATTTTTGGCGGGAAAATGACGTCACAAAATTGAGTCAAAATTTTAAATTTTTATTTTTGTACATTTATTTGGCTCTGATGAAAGAAGGCCTTTAACTAACATTAAACAAAAAAATTATCAAAATATCTTATTTCAATCAAGAGATACAATTGTTACAATGCCAAAATTTGTTACTAAAATTGGAATTTATGCAAATTTCATCATATTATATCTCCGGACTGAATCAAGATATCGAAGAACTTTTTTCAGTTTTGAGTTTGCTTTAAGATCGTCTTTCAGCAACAGACATCAAATCTCTAACAATATATATTTAAATATTTTACTTCAAGTCTATGACGTCATTTTCCCGCCAAAAATACAAAAAAAATCCAAAACAATAGAAACATCCACCATAAAAATATCTTTCATTGTTCCAAATTTGAAGTGAATCAGATGAATACTCGCAGAGTAATTTTGCCACAAAAAAAGTTGGCCCAATATTCATCAATAATTTCCCAGCGTGGTGCAAGGAGCGAAAATGGGTGAAGGAAGTGGGGGGAGACGAATGCCACACCCCAGATGTTATTTTTATAATTTTTTATCGGAAGTTTTATTTTGCGACCGTTAAACCTTCAGCTATTTGAAAGGTTTTCATATGCCAAATTTTTTTAGGTCATTTCACATTACCATAGCAATTGCGTTTTGACATGCAGGTCCGACCTCAAACGTCGCCAAAATTTTTCGCTTTCTTCAATTTTCTTGAGCAGCAAATGAGGATTCGAATTAAAATTCTAAAATTTTATTATCACCCTAAATCAGTTCTCCAACATCTAGTACGTTCTTCTTTGACTTGGTGCGAAAATAATGAAAACAGAGATGGTGGACCTAAGATGAAGGAACAACATGTGACATCACTAAGGTCTTATTCATCAAAAACATATAATGTTGAAAGCAAGCCGACGACCATCTTTTGAAATGAATATAACGTTGTTTTTTCTTGTAAAGACAAAAACTCAAGGGGGATTCCAATACACCCCCACACACCCAGGAGATAGTACCAAAGTGGAATAATTAATTTGTTTGTTGCAGGGTTGTAGGGTTAATTTTCTCCCGATGAATAAATGGCTTTAGTAGTAATAGTAAATTCTGCTTCTTAGTATAACTTATAACTACTTTAAAATGAGAGAGCAGCCTTTTTTTATCATTGCTTAATTTACTCAAGTTTTCAGATTTCTTTTTTTTTATTGTCAAGTTGTCTGTACTTATGTACTAAAGTTTTACGTTACGGAATTCATTATAGCGATACTTACTGTTTACAAGCAATCTTTTTAATATTTCAATTTTGTCAACCAGAGAACAAAAGAATCCTTTGGTTCGACAGCCAATAAACCTCTGGTTGGCACATAAATGACAACAGGTGACGTAACGGTGACGATCACTATAATCAATTATTCAAATTGCTCCG
>JAHPZR010026945.1:10000-18544 GCA_019787425.1 Platygyra sinensis
TTCTCAGTGTCTATAACAAGAACATCCACAATAGCACTTTCGAGATTTAAGACTGCCTAGAATTAATTTCTCATCTAATTTACCCACGGCCAGTTGCTATTCTCAACACAAAGATTCCCGGGTTTCCTGCAATGGCGTCCAACCTTTCTTACCAGCGATATATCTTTCGCACTGATATCGTTAACAATCATCAATCTGCTGGTGCCTCCACTTACGATATTTCTCAACGTCTTGGTCATACCTGCTGTCAAGACTACACGTCAGCTGACAAACAAATACAACACTTTGCTGGCCTGTTTGGCAGGAACTGATATTATGACTGGTGCGCTGGGACAACCACTCTTTATTGCTGAACCAATTTACCGCCTCACTGGCAGTCCCACATCAGTTTTGCGCCATTCAGGGAGCTGCCTATCGATAAAATTCCCCTTTAAATACCATGATACAGTGGAACCCCGCTATAACGAACCCCGCTGTAACGAAGACCCCGTTATAACGAACAACATTTGAAAGCCCGGCAGAATTACAGTAAAATATGTGGAAACAAACCCCGCTATAACGAACCCCGCTATAACGAAATCCCCGCTATAACAAACTGATTTTGACGGTCCAGACGTACAATTTACCCGGCTATAACGAATATTTTGTCCTGTCGCTCGCAGTCAGTAAAAACGACATGATGATACAAATGGTTGATAAGCCAAACACGACTCCTATTGGTCAACATAGGGAAACTTTGACCATCAAAGCTTTGCTTTATTTAAATGTAGCTGTTAACGCGCAAGTCTGTAGACTGTTTTGCGTGGTGTATATCCTATTGTTCAGCTTGGTTCAATTTGATTACCCCGCTATAACGAATATTTTTGCTGTTAACCAGATAGTTCGTTATAACGCGGTCTTCGCTATAACGAAGACCCCGCTATAACGAACATTTTTTCCGGTACCGTGACACATCGTTATAGCGGGGTTCCACTGTATGGTCACTAAACGTCCCTTTATTTTAAGTGCTATTTTAGCGCGGTCGCTGCTTGCTTTTCCCATGATATAATCTTTTTATACAAATAAACTTTTACGCTCTGTTATTCTCATGCTTACAACGTTTCCAAGTATTTCCATGCTTACTTTTTGCCGCATTACTACTAATTACGAAGCTCGAAATCAGATGCGGAAAATCAAGACTCAGAAAATATCGGCGGCGGCAGCGGCGACATTTTTAAAGGAGAGGAAGGCTTTTTTAAAGACTACAACATTTGTCATTGGAGTAGTGCTGTTGTGTTACCTGCCCAACGGATTATTTAGAGTTGTCTTTGTACCTCGTATAAGTTTACCTGAGATATATTGTTAGCTATAGAGGGTTTCATATTAACGCTTTTGTTCTGTAATTCAGGTTTTAATCCCATAATATACTGCGCTAGAAGTCGAGAATATCGACGAGCTTTCAAGAATCTTTTACGCAGAGCAAACTATGTAAAACCAGTTTAAGCTGTACTACTGATACGAGAGCTGTTATGTAACAAAAGCAGATTTAAACGACTAGGCAAAGAAAACAGGTGCAGAGAACAAGATTTGATATTGAACTTATTTTTTTAAAGAAAGGTTAAAGGGTGTTTTTTGCCAGAGATTTGTGTATGTTTTGTTTTCAAAGTGTGGGAATGCCTCCTTTGATATCTTTAGATTAAAGGAGGCAAAGAAGCAAACTTAAGGAGTTTCAACTCTCGACATGTCTTAATACATATAGCAACTCTAGTAGGATTTTAATGAAAAGACAGATATCCTCTGCCCAGACAATACAAAGTGAATTCTCAGCCAAACGAGTGCAAAGCAAACGAACGCCACAACACAACGCAACCGAACAAACAGAAGAAAGACCAAGGAGACGCTCCCAAACAACAAAAGGGTAATCAAGAAACTAAGATGGCAGCAAGGTCGAATAAGAATTTACTTATATCATTCAACGAGATTCCCTGTGGAAGATATTAAGGCTTTTTAGAATTCCAGCAAGTCTGGTTAATGTAATCAAGATGTTTTACAGTGACTTTAAAGTCCCAGGTTATTTGCAACATAGCACTTGATTCTTCTTTACTTTTTTTTATTATGTTTTCACGTAATAGCTTTGTTGAACAAGTATAACACCACGTGTATAAATTATTTATAACGTTTGCTTGCACGAATAACATAAAAGAAAACGAGTGGTATGTTTAACTGGATATCATATCAAAGACTTCAGATTTACGTAAGTATATCACGTCTCTTTATAGCACATTTATTGCACCAACTAATTTTATTTGTCACGTTAGTGTGATATTGTGTGCTATTTACAAGGTTACCTGTTGATTAGGAAACCTGGACATGAGTCTAACTCGTAGAAATTACAGTAAAACTGTACAGCGGTAGTACGCACTAAAAATGATATTTAACCACCTGAAGCCATTTTATCAAGTCAGGGGATTGTGTTTACTGCTTTCAAGACTTTTTTTCGCATAACCCATTAGCTCCTATTCGCCATTTTGAAAACTAAATAATTTTAAAAACTGACGTTACTGAAGTCGTTGTTTACATTTTTTTTGCCTCGTGCGACTTTGAGTAGACAAGGCGTCATGCCAGAAATGAATTGCTGTTATCGCAGTTATCAGCGGCTTTACATGCAAACGAGACGCAAGGGTCAATAGGCCATTTCCGAATCCTCTTGTGCCTCTGTTTCAAAACGAGTCTAAGTGTGAAACCTTACATATGAAAATGAGTTCTGCATGGAGTTTCATTTTCATGCAAATCAAAGTCATTTTCGTAAGAATGGTTTTCGCTTTAAAACAGAGGCACAAGGGAACTCGGAAATGGCCTATTCCTCGTTTGTATGCATTTCTGAACAAAAGAATGTTTGACCGAAGACTCAATTACAATAACAGCTATTCAATCAAAACAGGTAAAGGACCAACGAAACTCAGTGTCTGAGGAAAGTTTTAGCTCTGCCTTTTGGATGTAATATGATTACATTGAAGGATATATTGGCATACAAAAACTCTCGAATACCTGGGTACGTGGCAAAATCGTTAATGAGCCCATGCATTCTTTAGTAAATCTGTGTCGCACCAAAAGTACTCAACACATCGAGCTTAAATTCCATAGCAGAAGCAATGGTGTTATGTCGTTTCACTATTCAGAACTAATATTTTTTGTAGCTCGATCTCAACTTGAATTTCTTATCTGCTGATTATTAACAAAGATTCCTCTGTTGAGGGTTTTGTATACACCTATGGGTTACACAATGTTTGCATTTTAGAACGATAACAAGGTTAGTACAGTAAATACAGAATGCTGTAATAAAAGATGTATCCTTAGTAATGTTGTGTGAGGCGTTGTCAATTAAATATACCACTGTGAAGTTGCTAGGAACGTAATACATTTGTGATAAAGAGTATGTTTTTTTTACACATATACATTTTAAAAAAGAGTTGTGGCCTTCCAGAATTCTCTATCTTTCTAATTTGTGATCATAAAATGAAACTGCGGATGCCTTCCGTCTGCGTATAAAATGTAAACCTGTGAAGGTTGTGTTACATTCTGAATACACCAAACTTGTGCGCTTGTCCGCGGGGGAATGAGGATAGGGCTGCTCGTAAACTCTGACCCAGGACCTGCCAGAAAAAATACCCAATGCTGTGAGTCAACGAGGATATGGTCTGGGCACAAGTTTACACCGCTTCGTTACCTTTCTCGTGTCCTGCGGCAGAATAATGCCATCATCCCACAGGCGAGCAGTTCCATAGTAGCCCCGTGATTCCTTCTCAAACCTTATTCAACAACAAAAGAAAAAAAGTATGTTGTAATGCATAAAACTATTTTAAAATCGTATGACACCTTAAAATGACAGTTCCCTGAGTTTCAAAAAAAAAAAGATGAGATAATAATGCGGTGTAGGAAAACGAGGATGGTTTACATCGGGTAAAATAGAAAAGGGCTACGAAAGCCGAAGCTCAAGTTTTTCATCTGTTACATCGGTGAACTTGAAAATTTGATAACGTCGCCCTTACAACTACGCCGATTTTTTTTTCGTTTTTGTTTTTGTCTTATTTTTTTCCGGGAAAAAGCCACACTGCATTAACAGAGAAGTGAATACGAAGGAATATGATGTGTCCGATCAATGACAGTTGTGCTACGAAAAATACGCACTGAAATTCTCTGCGAAAATTGCTACGTGGAGAATGGAGTAGAACCTCCTGCTATTTTTCACGTGAGGTGGCCGCTTATGAGGGCTCAGATTATTTTCCTCATTGGAATATGGCAACTGCAGAAATTTACCCATTACAGTCGAACTACGAGGGAAATTGAAAAAGGTTCGAGTTATCGTTAGAGTTATCTAGAATTATAAACAAATGAGGAGAAATAAGGAAAAACGGTGTTTAATGTTTTTCTGTTTATGTACATTTTAATAAAATTTAATTACAAAATAGAAAAGTCGAGTGGAAATTATCTGTCAAATGGTCGCTTACGAGAGGTTAGAAACAATGAAAAATTTCAAACGGTTTAGCTATTAAAGTGGTCGCGGTCGCATACGAAAGATGGTCGCTTACAACAGGTTTCAAATATAGTGATTTGACTTGGGAACTGTTGGTATTTTGGAAACTGGTCGCTGAGGAGAAGTGGTCGCGATCGGATTTTCGACTGTATTTAACACTCTTACTTCTTTACAAACTTGTCTTTCAGTGAGTGGCGTTTCTCCTCTTCCATTTCATCACCATTCACTTCCTGCTACAAAAGAATTCAAACACAGAACAAAAACATAAAAGTAAGAAGTCGGCTCGGTTTCACGATGCATAGTCTTGAACCCAAACCTCCCACAACTTTAACAAGAGTGAGATCTGGGTACGAGATAACATTATGCATGATGTATCACTTGCCTCAGCACAACACATAGATACCATGTCGTCAACTGTATCCATGGCAACCCGAGCAGTGGGCCACGTGAAAAGAAAACGAGGGTCAAAAGAGCGTCCACACTACAAAAAAAGACACGAGGAGTATTGTTAATAAAGCAGGTAATAATCAACGATAAGTTAGAGCGACTTTGGTTTCATCATGGAATTAAACTGGTTTCTTAATAGCTTGTTTTCCCGTTTAATTTCCTTGTTTGCTGCTCCATGTGATAGAGAATGCATCGTTTAGTGAACTAGTCAAAACCGGGGAAATTTTCGTGAAGTCAGAAGAACTTTTTTCTGTATTTTCCTTGTAGCGTTCACTCGACCAATCAAACCTACGCGCGTTTGTATTCTTTAGTTAAGGTGACCGAACACAATTTTCGCGCGTGCTTTTGCTGATGCAATATTTAGCACGTGCGCAAGGATTTCAAAGAACAAACATGCCGTCAGTAGAGCGATCATTTTACTTACTCAACAACCGCACTATCTGTTATTTTTCTCTATAATTGAACGCAGTGTATTGATGGCTTTAGTCTTTTACTACAAATATATGTTAGAGAAGGTAACGATGCAAAAAACCCAGCAATTTTCAGCTTTTGTTTGTTACCGAAAGAACCCAGTTAAATGCAACGCATGCGCAGTTGCTCGAAAAATTGAGACCGATTGCTTTAGCAGAAACATGCCGATTTCTAACGATCCAGTCAGTCGATCCAGTCGTTTTTGGCAGAAAAATAGATCAGAGACCACGTAAATAATCTATCAAAAAAAGTCTGAATTTTGACATAGGAGATTTTTAATAATACAGAAAACGATTAACGGCGAATTACGAAAATCGCCTATGTCAAAATTTTATTGGAACCATGTTGACAGAAGAGATTTAATGTCAATTCTTAGTGTGCAAAATATAAAAACAATCTAACGACTGGATTTTTTTTAAATAAACAAAAACCATTATTTAAGCCTTGTTTTTAACCAGTCCCGTTGCCATGGCAACAGCACACACCCTAGTCAAAATACGAGAATAAATATTTCTGTGGTTAACCTTGACTCTTGCAAAAAATGGGCACCAAAGCATAAATACTTTAAAAGTTATGGTGAATTAGGCATACATGTAGGCACTTGAAAACTGTGTTCGGCCACCTTAACCCAGTTAATTTTTTCTATCCATTCCTCGTTCCCAGATCTCTTGTAGGCGAGGAAAGAGATCTGGAAACGAGAATAATTCTCGGTTGCTTTCTTTCCCGCGTTGTCATTTTAAAGTAAAATCGTTCAAAATTATTTCTACAAAGTTGAAAACAAATAACATCGTTAAATATAGCTTCTAGTGCCGTTATTTCTCGATAACAAAGATCTGCTTCGATCAAACGTAAAGAAACCGTGGCGTTATGAGCAATCTTACCATTGCATAACTACTGGGTCCAAAGCTTCCCTTCATAATTACAGTAATCTTTGGGACCTGTCAAAAATCAATTCCTAATTAATGCCGAACCAGTAAGTAAACCGTAAAGAATAAGGACATAATAAAACGTCAAAACTGTGCAAGTTCAATATATTTATTATTACTGCTTGTTTCTTATTTTTGAAGTTCAACAACTTCCTTGCGTGTTACTCAAAAGAAGAACGGATTCAAGGCAACTGCCTCTTCGGGACTCGTTACGGGATTCCTCTGCGGCCAAGAGCCGAAGATTGCGACTAAAATGAGACGGATCTCTTCTTGTTTCGAGCGCTTCGGATGTTCTCATAGAGAAAACAGCAATGTATCAAAGAAAATAGCGATGTGAAAGTTATTAAATTTTCTATTATAACATAGCTGGCAAAGCCACGCTATCGAACTCGGTATAATAGCAAAGATATCATTGACGTCACCTGTTGTTATTAATATGCCAACCAGAGAACTATTGGCTGGTGAAACAAAGAGTTCTTTTGTTTAACGTTTTCAACATTTGAATAAAAAAACACTGTTTGTAAACAAATATCTTCGCTATAAGGTGCATAACAATCCGATGATGCGCGCTCATTGCATGAGCCAAGTTAACCTTGCTTTGCCAGAGAAATTTATGACTTTCTGTTTAGAATATAAGTTAGTAACTGATTCAAACTTTGAGCTGGCCATCATCGCGTTATGATGCACTGCGGAAGTTTGGAGAGCAATGAAGAAACTAGAGCTGCTTTCGGCTGCCCTTTTAATCCACTTTTGGTGCTCTTCAAACTTACCGTGTACGAAATGTTTTGATGATGGGCGCAAATGCATTAACCAAGCGTTCAATCGCTTGCTCTTTGTCATGTAATGGTTCGCAGTTTATCTAAAATCAAGGTACACGAGGCTATATATTTGCCTTTCGACGAGATCATACATATTCTATAAGTGTCCATCATTTTCTCACATACCCGTACCTTTGACTACAACAAATTTTCATTTCATATTTTATCGCAACACAATCTAATTCAATTTACTATGCATCAAATGATTCTTAAAGTCCTCTCCACGTGCATGCCGATATCTGCAATTCTTACTCATGAGAATGTTATTTTTTTGGAACTGATTTTCTCACTTTGTCTAAGTGTTTATTTTTCTCCTATCATTGTACAATCTCTCCTTTCCTTTTGGATTACTGTTGGAGTTTGTTGGTACTCTAAATAAAACAATGGTTACAAAGTTAGTCATTAATTTGCTCGCTCTCTCTATTTTTGACGCGTTCTTTTATTAAACTGATATCATACCTGAGCACAGGCGACCGCTGACATCATTTTTCCTTGATCTTTAATCAAGCAGGCGCTCACCTCCACTGATAAGCCGGCCGGGGCCTGGGGTAAAGTGTTTTGAAGGAAAATAAGAGGAATGTCCCGCTGACAACACAATTCCACAAAATGAGCGCCCTGAAATAGAACACACGTGATGAGTAGAGTGCTCTATGAAATTTCTAAACCCAGTTATGGTAAAGCGGCAACATTTTTCTGTAGCTGGTGGGTTCCTGATCACAAGGAATCCATCTTGGTTAGTTCCTGCACGGCTCTCTCCCAGTCTTCACGGTCAAATGGTTTCGGTGACGTATCCGAGACGAACGGCTTTTTCGTCTGGGACCACATGACCCGAAAACGATTGAGGCCTAGGAACTAGGCAATGCTCCTTTAGTTCTTCTAGAACCTTACATCTCTAGACAAGCTAATACTAAATAAATTAGTTGAATGAAAAGCGTTTGTTGATACTGTAAGGATTAAGAGCGCCGATTTGAAAAATAGATTTTTGTACTAGAGTTCTGCGGCTTTCCGTGCTTCCTTGATGAAGGGGAAGGCCGCAGACTGCTAAATGTTGCTTAGGTTGATTGGGGAGATTTAAGTGTCTCGTCAGAGTGTCTCGTGAGCGGTTTAGAACTTTAGATGCGTATTTGTCGTCTTTTTCTACGTCAAGGTGTTCACGGAATCGGTCACCTAGTCGCCTCCCTGTTTCGCCGATGTCAAACTTTTCACAAAGAGTGCAAGTTATGCATTTGATGACATTGGCTGAGGTACAGGTAAAATGATCAATGACCTTAATGGACCGCTTGTGTCCCGATATTTTAGTCATATTGTGTCCAGCTGGCGAAAATGTTGACATCTGAAGGCCACGTTTTCGATCAGGAACTAGCATATC
>JAHPZR010026948.1:0-19540 GCA_019787425.1 Platygyra sinensis
CTCGAAATATCCGATTTTTCGAACCAATTTCCGTTTCCCCGGAGATTCCAAAGACCGGGATTCAACTGTAATTTTGGAATGAAAATACGTTCATTAGACGTCAGAAATGTGAACGTTTTTGTTTTTACTGCGGTTTGAGTGCTTTTGTACAACACACGCTTTCGGGCATTGTGTTATTTTTTCGGGCAATAAGGTCACCCCCCCCCCCCCCCCCAGGTCCAAAGGTGCCCGTACGCCTATGTATGGCTCCATCTGAAGCATTCATTATCTTCGTTTTCCATGTTGATAAGTCCTTTGGCTGAATTTCTCAATTCTCTGGGTAGTCCGACGTATGATGATCCTTTCAGAGGTATTGTACTTGACGATGTTTATGTAATTATTCTTTATTTTATCAATAGTCTAACCTGAACCTTGTGATTTCCATGTTGCAATTTTATTCAATATATCTTCTTATGAGGCATTTTTGATGCAGTTCATCACAGTCAAACTAAGTGAGACGTACCCCTCAAGATTGCATTAATGAACTCGCCACACTAGTTGTTTCAAGAATGCAATAATGAATTGATTATTCGAATATTGAAAACGCTCGCTCGATCCAAGAATACGGCTAACGGGTTCCGTTTTCGAAAAATCAATTCACTGTTGCGACTAGTAGGTTTGAAAAAACTAACAATTAAAAGGAAAAAAAATCGAACTTGAGAATTTAACAGTTTTTTTTTGTTATTGAAACAATCAGAAAATCAGAATTCGTACAGTGTAGGAAATTTGAATAACAAATGGTTACTACTAATTGCAGCGAAAATTATGTGAACTATTATTGTTAATAGAATAAATATGAAACCCATCCTGTTTGTAATCTGTACGCAGGACCTAAATGTGGTAAAATAATCAATATAATTAAGCAAAAACCGGCATATGGTTGTTTGATGAATACTGGATACTATAAATGTCGAGTGCGCAAAAGTAGACAGAATGGCCACTCTAATGTATACGTACATTTAAGATATGGACAATGTCTAGCGTGCGTCCATCCAATTTGGGATGCACTTGGATAGTTGGGAGAGCACGAAGGTAGCGTAAGAGATGCTCGAGGCGCAGCCTCGAGCATCTCTAGCAAAAAAGTATATGATCTTGACATTCAAAAAATTGATAACGATTAGGAACCGGTATTTTTTTACGTCGCGATCTAATTCATAATAATGCAAGAGAGGTAAAAATTGCATCCAAGTTAACATCTTCCTCAATTACGTCAGACGCATATCACTTTTCCATTGTGAAAAACGAATTCGTTGTTAAAAAGTCGGCAAGTTATGAAATTTGGCTTTTTCAGTTTCACAAACAGTCAAAACAGAGGATCTATTTGGTTTCGTTCAACAAATATTAGTGACGGGGTGCAGCGCAATCAGGAAATTGTAGACGTAAATCGTACTGGTTATGAACATGGAAGGAGTCTTCTATGGTACTATTCTCCATATTTTTGTTACACATCTAACGGCAAGTACTCAAAGACATACTATTACAAATTTGATGGCCTGAGTTACGGTAACTTATACAAAAAATCAAATAAAACATCTAAACCATATATATGAAAGCACTAAAGCCAATATTCAATTTCAATCATATTGACCCAGCTCTGAGACATCAGAACTGAAAGCTTTATACCAATATTATACAACACTGGTTATTCAATTTAATTCAATTTAAAATACTGGTTATTCAAAATGGCTTATAAATATTTCAAAAAGCTTGAGCTAGCATGTAACATTGGTTCCTTAAGCCTTGTTATAACGGGAGGCATAGCTTCATCATTAACGCTTAACCCAATTATTTCAGGCGTTGTACTGGTGGATCAGGCATTTTACTAAAAACGTTTTCAGAAGCTAAAAATTATAAAGAAAGATTGCAATGTGTAAATTTACTCACACGACATATGAAAAGATTTTGACTGATTTACTATCCTTTCTGAGAGAACTGAGTTTTAATGAAAAAAAATTAGACTACCTGAAAATGCTTGATGACATCATTATTGACATGTGGCCACTTTGGGATGAATATAAAAAAAATACAATAAGATATTTATCCAACAATAGATCTTATCTTATCACCTATTTGATATAACATCATGACCTTATTTAATTTAATATTTAATAGAATTTCTAGATTAAATAGTACTGTTTTTAGATAATTTTATTCTGTATTTTTTTTTTGTAATTTTTGAGGGCCACAAGTTTATTAGCTTTTAGCTATTTAGTGTTACCCTCTATGATAAATTGCTTACTTTCTTATTATCACCTCATTTAATTTCAGTAATATTTAGTAGAATTTCTAGATTAGATAGTACTGTTTTTAGATAATTCTATTCTGTAATTTATTTTTATAATTTTTGAGGGCCACAAGTTTATTAGGTTTTTAGCTATTTAGTGTTACCCTCTATATCTAAATTGCTTACTTACTTGTTATCACCTTTTTTAATTTAATATTTAGTAGAATTTCTAGATTCGATAGAGCTGTTTTTAGACAATTGTATTCTGTCATTTTTTTACAATTTTTGAGGGCCACAAGTTTATTAGCTTTAAGCCATTTAGTGTTACTCCCTCTATGTAAATTGCTTACTTACTCACTTACTAACTAACTAACTAACTAACTAACTGACTGACTGACTGACTGACTGACTGACTGACTGACTGACTGACTGACTGACTGATTGACTAACTAACTAACTAACTAAGTTAATTACTAATTACTTACTTACTTCTTTATTCTGCGCTGCCGAGCAAGCTATGCCCGAATGGAGCCATGTACTGGTATCGTAAACCATTTTTTGGTATAATGCGTTTGAACCCCATGTCCTATACTAATAGTTGACAGTAAAAAAGATCTACAAGACACAATGCCGGGGTTCAGGGGCCGACAATTAGGATTTTGTCATTAACCATTCAAAGGCCGTTCTTTTCGGATCCTGTTACGAAAAATGATGCTGAAAAACATCTTTGTTCAAGGGCTCTGATTTGGGATTTTCTCACGGCATCACGTACTTTTTTCCATTATCGTTTGTAATTACATAATAATAATAATAATAATAATAATAATAATAATAATAATAATAATAATTTTATTGCTTCTATAGCGCACGATACATGAGAAGATGCTCTCGTGCGCTTTACAATGACAAAAACTAGAATTCTACTATTTACAGTCAAATCAGTTACATAAAATGGAAAAATCTAAAGCTAATTAATATTCCAACTATAAAATTACATAATATTAACTATAAATTCATACTTGATCAGATGTTCTATAGATTATAAGCTTTCCGAAATAAATGAGTCTTAAGGGCTTTCTTGAATGTTTGTACGTTTTGAGAATGGCGGACTGCACGTGGTAATTTATTCCATAAAGCTGGTGCAGCCGCTACAAAGCTACGATCACCTAATGTCTTTAGAGTTTTTACTCGAGGAGGCTGAAGAAGAAGCTCATTAGTAGATCTAAGATTATATGTACACTGAGTCCTTAGGGTAATCAATTCAATTAAATACGCTGGTGCAAGACCATGGATTGCCTTAAAAGTAATGAGCAGTATCTTGAACTGAATACGAAATTTAATGGGTAACCAATGTAACATTTTAAGGGAGGGGGAAATGTGATCGAAACGCCCTACGTTACAAATAAGTCTTGCAGCTGAATTTTGTACCCGTTGGAGTTTGTAAAGTTCAGTGGCTGGTAGACCATATAGTATACTGTTACAATAGTCCAAGCGACTCGTGACAAGGGCATTGACCAAGATCTGCGTGGTTTCACGACTGAGGAATTTCCTGATTTTTCTTATGTTATACAAGTGAAAGAAGGCAGATTTGCATAGGCGATTGATGTGGCTGTTTAGTTTGAGCTGATTATCAAGCCAGCATCCGAGGTTCTTGACTTCAGAAGACGAGGAAACTTCCACCGTTCCCACATTGATCGAATCAATGTTGACTTTCGCCAGTTGCTGCCTAGTCCCAATAACTAAAAATTCCGTTTTGCCATCATTTATCTTCAAACGATCAGCCAGCATCCACTTCCTTATGTCGTTGATACACGCTTCCATGGCTGCCACTGCGTTGGCGGCATGTTCGGGATCGGGTTTAAACGCAACATAGAGCTGGGTATCATCGGCGTACGCATGGACTTGGGGGAGGTGTCGCTCAATGATAGTAAAGAGCTTGCTGGCGTAAAGAACAAAGAGAAGAGGACCTAGGCAGGAACCTTGAGGGACACCACATTTCACTTCAAACTTTTTAGATGTATGACCATTGATCGACACTGACTGGGAGCGCTGGTATAGATACGACTTGAACCACGAGAGCACGTTACCAGAGATACCAAAATCTGACTTAAGACGGTTTAACAATATCGCATGGTCTACAGTGTCAAAGGCAGCACTTAAATCTAGTAAAACTAGAAGGGTTAGGTGCTGCCTATTCATATTCATAAGAATGTCATTCTTGATGCGGAGAAGTGCAGTCTCGGTACTATGGCACTCACGATACGATGACTGGGCTTTCGGGTAGAGGTCATGAATGGTCAATAATACCCTAGTGATGAAGTGGTTTTATTACGCCGTTAATTTTATTGTTTCTAATTGTCATTTTGAATGCATCGTAATATTAGCCTATTTTAGAGAGTGTAGCTACGGGGGTGGTCCTGTTGTGCCCGTGACACACTCCTCACTCCCCGTTTTGTTAGCCTTTTTCAAACAAACAGCCTACAACAGGTGTGGAGGTCACATGACATTCTGGTGAGTGCCCTACTTTGACATGATGCACCCCCCCTCCTCCTTTGAAAGCTCTTGGCTACTTCCTTGCAAAAACCAATTATTTTTAATCTATACGTGACAGCACGTTTTCATGAAGTAGCCCGAACAAGCGAAACGTCTAAATAAACTGTTTGACCTGGAAAAGTTCTCTGTTTGCTCCCTCTTCACACATTGAATGAAGCTTACCACAGCCACTCGGCTGTCTTCGAAGGATAAAAATTTTGTGATAAAATGGAACGTTGAAATTTAAATTAAGAGAGTGATTCGCATAAAATAAAAAATACCCGTCAAAGAATGTTCTTAAGAATGCTAAAAATGCTAAAATTAGTGACTAACTGCAAAGGAACGCATTAGTGTTTGTTTAAAAGGATGTTATATTGTCTCGGGAGAGGGCACGAGTTATTGTTTCCAAATTGTGTTTTTTCTAAATTGATAGACCACTTAAGAGTTGTTTGTTCATTGACCTGACCTTCAAATGGCAGAGAGGCTGCAGATGATCTTGTTTTGATAAAGACCTTTCTGCTTTTGTTGTGTAAATCAAGTTATTCTAATGCCAACTATAGGTGCATTTACATGACAAAGCAGAGAGGTTTGTATCAAAGCAAGGCCACCTGCAGTCTCGCTGCCATCCAAAGGCCAGGTCACAGAGCAGAAAACTGTAAAGTGGTCTATTCACTACTTGCACAATACCATATTGCACCTCTTTTACCCCCCAAAAATTTTGCATACTCATTGTTTGCAATTTCTCCAGGGACATGAACATGTCCCAAGAGTGATCTAAAACAATGCCTATGCAAATTTTTTTTTTTTTTTTTTGGGGGGGGGGGGGGTAAAAGGGGTGTATTATGGGATTTGTGCAAGTAGAGAATTGTCTACCCAAACAAGATAAACTGAAGGGCGTGAATCTTATTGTTAGAGTGTAACTTACCAAAGTACAGAGAATTACTTGGAAGCCAGTATTTCGGTCGATATCCAAGCATGTTTTCTGTTAATATTTTTCAGCTTCCAACTCAGTGAAACATGCCATTTGATGACGTAATAAAAGAAGTCGGTGAGAGCATTGCCCAGGAGAAAAGCAAACGAGCTAGGCTGAAAGACCTGGACTTGATTGTATTCGACAACTCAATCCGCGAGAGCACCGTGGGTCAGCTGAGAGGACACACGCTAGAAAACAAGTGGAAGATTTACAACGAGGTGAAAAAGTGTGGATTCAAGTTTATCATCGTAGCAGCCTTCTCGCACATGACACGGGTCGACGACACCTTCCTTCGTGAGCTCGTGGACAGTGGAGAAGACGTCAGCAACTTGTTTGCCTTCACTGAAGTTATCGAAGCGGTGAATGACGGTATCCCTGACACTAAGACTACTCCAGTGGGCCTGAGTAAGATGAAATCGCTTGGATTGATCAATCCCATCATTGAGATAGATCTAGCCATCGATTCCATCAACTGGGAGGTCTTCACTGTGCAGGACATGTGCAAGCTGCTGTCGGAAAGGATTAAATGGAGCAGACGGACGCTGTCTCCAGATGCCAAGATCATGGTTAATTTACGAGACTTCCCTGACTCTATGGTGTATCAGATGGAGCGATTGTTCACTGTTGTGGACTTCTTGGGATCCTTGCCCGCTACTGAGCGTCCTTTTGGGCTTCTGTTCGAGGAACCAACTGGCAAGTTCTTACCAGAGGAAGTGGGAGCTTGGACTGCAGGTAAGATAATTTACTTTGCTTTTTTCTATGTAACTCATTTGAAAAATTAAAAATACTTCTTTTAATGTTGTAAACAAAGTATCTTTTTGTTTTTATGTTCTGGAAGCTTAAGACCAGGGGACTGGAAATATCGAGAATTATTATATGGCAAGATAGACTTGAAGTAAATCCGAGCGTTCTGATTGGTTCTTTCTTGGTCGGGATTTCGCCATTTGGACCGTTTCCATGGAAACGGTCATAAGCTGTGTATTTTTTCTGTTTTCGGAAGCCGGCAAATTCAAAATTTGCAGCCAAAACTACGAAAAGAAAACTTTTAAATCCTCTCATTCTTCGCAGAGAAACTACCGAAAAGATTGATATTCTACAGACGTTACGATAAGAGCGAGGAAGACGAAATTTCACGAAGCGAATTTTATTATCCTGAAGACCTGGAAACGTGTAATGTAGAGACTGAATCAGGCATCGGCGAAAGTCAGGAGGCCATTGACGATTTTATAAAGAAGCAAAAATGTGTAAATACAAATAGGCAGATGGCTACTGATCTGAAAACTCTTCTCCACTCAGGTAAATTAAGGCATGGGCCTTAGCTGGACCCAAATTATTGCACAAAAAAGTAAGGGGGTGGTCTAACTTTTGAAGGTTTAGTAATAACGACCTAAGAACTTTCGCAGACTACTAACGTCACAAAATTTTTAGCATTGATGTGGATTATGTATGCAAATGAGGTCACGTGACTTGTTACGGCCACAAAACTCAAACTAAAAAACGGCAACAGCCTTGCGTACGGCAGCTGAGCCCGCAACACGTGCGGCAGTCAAAACTTAGCTGTCCTACCATAACGACACGATAATAGGCATTTTCTTCCCAGCAAACACAAATAAAGACAATGCAAATGGTGCTTTGGGCTCTTCTTATAGTTAACTTGAGAATTCTGAGTTTACTTTGGTGAGGAACTACATATTTTGTTCAGAATAGCAGAACTATTATCTCACCTGGTGACACTCGACGAACTGCGAGCGAGGTGCCTGACTTTGGTGCGAATTAGAAGCTTGGAGTCTCAAAATGTTTCATAATTTTCTAATTTTACAGTCTGATATGGTTTTTGGAATTGTTAATGCCTTTTCCTGAATATTTGATGCCGTTTCCAGTGAGAAAACGTTGCCCGACCTCGATGCTTTTCTCGTTCACTTACATTGAATTCGGGACAGTAAAGTTTTTCCCACCTGCTGAATTCTGATTGGTCAATTTAAATTTTAGGCGCGGCAGCCGTATGCAAGGAGTTTATGCAAAATTTATTTCGCTTCGCTACTATTAGATTAGTCAAAATGGTTAAAGAAATCGAACTGTGCTTGGCCTTTGTTAAATATGTCTTTAGTTTTGGAAATATACGGCATTTTGTACTAGTGCCCAGTCCCCTGTGGAAAAGGATCTCTTTTTTCGGACATTTATTTAAAATTATCTTGAAATGTCCAAGCACAGAAATGATGTATTCAATAGTGTTAAGATCATAAAGGTTAATTCCGCCACCAGAAAATGATAAAAAGTGTTGCCGTTTAGCTGAAAAGATTTCTGTGCTAAAAATAACTTTAACATGTCACGTGATAATATATCATTTTATAGAGTGGTTAAGATTTCACATCTTATTGCTGTTAACAATGTCCCAAAGTTATTTCGTGTTACATACAATGGGTAAATAGTTAGACCACCCCTCACTTTCTTTTCATAAAACAGATCCGGGCCCAGGCCTTAATTCACACGAGCACTAATTGTAAGGTAACGGTTTGACAAATGAGAGAGTTAAAATCCTACCTGCGAAGGAGCTTGACCACTTCTTGTCCACTGAAATATTCTTTATGAACAAATGCAGGAAACACGAACAAGAGTACAACAATTTCCAATTTTCAGCGCAGAATTGTCCAGAATGAAAAGAAGCGTCGAACTGTTATCGAGAGGGACGGAGGATTGACTCTAAGACTGCCTCTTCATGAGCTGTGTATATGTTCAGTGTATGTTTGAATGATTTCACAGCAACCAACTTCGACAAAATCTTCTTCAAATCTACCGTTCGCTGATATTTCCCTACACGCTCTACGGTCTCCCTGTTTGGGGCCAAGCATCTCAGTGTGATTTAAAAAAGATTCTCACTCTGCAAAAGCGTGCACTCCGCCTAATTTTCTTTGCCAGCAAAAGATCTCATGCCATCCCTCTTTTTGTTGCTTCCAACATCTTACCTGTAAATATGCTCTACTTTGAAACGGTCTCAACCATAATGCATGATGTTTCTACTCATTCTACACCTAAAAATATTCGTGAACTCTTCATACATTCATCTGACATTCATGCTTACAACACGCGTTTCTCGTTTGCAGATAATCTTTTTGTACAGAAATCCAGATTACATATAAAACTTAAGTCTTTTCCTGCTTTCGGTACGAGACTATGGAATTGTCTACACCCCGATTGGCGTAAGCTCACGAAAAGAGCATTTAAAAGAAAAATTCATAAGCTGCTTCTAACTGTACTTGAAATTGAGGACTGTTATGTTAATGCCCATTCTCTAATACTGAATTTAAACACAAGTAATTATTATACACTATAGCTTTCAAACTTACATTTAGCCGTTTATCTACTTTACACCTCTTAATTTGCTTTATACCTTTTTACTTATGTGTTTGATTAACTATTAATGTGTGTATGTTTATTTATTTAGTAGCTGTTTTTAAATCACTTTTTGCTCAGTTAACATGACTATAATTAATACAACCCGCCTAGATTAGCTATGCTACAAGCGGGTTTGTAGATATTTAAATTTAATTCTGTAAATTATGGTTAAAAATAAAATAAAGTAATAAAAAGTAAGTAAATAATAATAATAATAATAAAAAAATAAAAAAAAACATTTCTTCATCCATATTTTGTGATGCGCAAGTTAAAATACTCCATGCAGGATCGACAGAAACCATTTTCCGAATTTCAACAAACTGTAGCTGTTGAGACTTGTGACAAATTCCGTTACAAATCGTTCTTGAAGCCTTGTTTATATTCAACATGATTTACGTTCATTGAATTTGTTTTCAAACTCGTGGTAGCTTGTTCTTTTTGAGTTGCTCGCGTCATCAAAAGCACACGGAGGAAGCCCTTTGAATTCAAGTGACCGGAAGTGCGTTTTAACAGAAAACAAACAAGCACTAGTGCCATATAATAAATTACTTACTAGCCTAGCTAGCTCGAGCCGTACTGGGGAATATTGGCCCTCGGTCGTTTTTGTACGGACCACGCCACGAACTCGGGCCAATATTCCCCAGTACGGCTCGAGCTAGCTAGGCTAGTAAGTAATTTATTATATGGCACTAGTGCTTGTTTGTTTTCTGTTAAAACGCACTTCCGGTCACTTGAATTCAAAGGGCTTCCTCCGTGTGCTTTTGATGACGCGAGCAACTCAAAAAGAACAAGCTACCACGAGTTTGAAAACAAATTCAATGAACGTAAATCATGTTGAATATAAACAAGGCTTCAAGAACGATTTGTAACGGAATTTGTCACAAGTCTCAACAGCTACAGTTTGTTGAAATTCGGAAAATGGTTTCTGTCGATCCTGCATGGAGTATTTTAACTTGCGCATCACAAAATATGGATGAAGAAATGTTTTTTTTTATTTTTTTATTATTATTATTATTATTTACTTACTTTTTATTACTTTATTTTATTTTTAACCATAATTTACAGAATTAAATTTAAATATCTACAAACCCGCTTGTAGCATAGCTAATCTAGGCGGGTTGTATTAATTATAGTCATGTTAACTGAGCAAAAAGTGATTTAAAAACAGCTACTAAATAAATAAACATACACACATTAATAGTTAATCAAACACATAAGTAAAAAGGTATAAAGCAAATTAAGAGGTGTAAAGTAGATAAACGGCTAAATGTAAGTTTGAAAGCTATAGTGTATAATAATTACTTGTGTTTAAATTCAGTATTAGAGAATGGGCATCAACATAACAGTCCTCAATTTCAAGTACAGTTAGAAGCAGCTTATGAATTTTTCTTTTAAATGCTCTTTTCGTGAGCTTACGCCAATCGGGGTGTAGACAATTCCATAGTCTCGTACCGAAAGCAGGAAAAGACTTAAGTTTTATATGTAATCTGGATTTCTGTACAAAAAGATTATCTGCAAACGAGAAACGCGTGTTGTAAGCATGAATGTCAGATGAATGTATGAAGAGTTCACGAATATTTTTAGGTGTAGAATGAGTAGAAACATCATGCATTATGGTTGAGACCGTTTCAAAGTAGAGCATATTTACAGGTAAGATGTTGGAAGCAACAAAAAGAGGGATGGCATGAGATCTTTTGCTGGCAAAGAAAATTAGGCGGAGTGCACGCTTTTGCAGAGTGAGAATCTTTTTTAAATCACACTGAGATGCTTGGCCCCAAACAGGGAGACCGTAGAGCGTGTAGGGAAATATCAGCGAACGGTAGATTTGAAGAAGATTTTGTCGAAGTTGGTTGCTGTGAAATCATTCAAACATACACTGAACATATACACAGCTCATGAAGAGGCAGTCTTAGAGTCAATCCTCCGTCCCTCTCGATAACAGTTCGACGCTTCTTTTCATTCTGGACAATTCTGCGCTGAAAATTGGAAATTGTTGTACTCTTGTTCGTGTTTCCTGCATTTGTTCATAAAGAATATTTCAGTGGACAAGAAGTGGTCAGCTCCTTCGCAGGTAGGATTTTAACTCTCTCATTTGTCAAACCGTTACCTTACAATTAGTGCTCGTGTGAATTAAGGCCTGGGCCCGGATCTGTTTTATGAAAAGAAAGTGAGGGGTGGTCTAACTATTTACCCATTGTATGTAACACGAAATAACTTTGGGACATTGTTAACAGCAATAAGATGTGAAATCTTAACCACTCTATAAAATGATATATTATCACGTGACATGTTAAAGTTATTTTTAGCACAGAAATCTTTTCAGCTAAACGGCAACACTTTTTATCATTTTCTGGTGGCGGAATTAACCTTTATGATCTTAACACTATTGAATACATCATTTCTGTGCTTGGACATTTCAAGATAATTTTAAATAAATGTCCGAAAAAAGAGATCCTTTTCCACAGGGGACTGGGCACTAGTACAAAATGCCGTATATTTCCAAAACTAAAGACATATTTAACAAAGGCCAAGCACAGTTCGATTTCTTTAACCATTTTGACTAATCTAATAGTAGCGAAGCGAAATAAATTTTGCATAAACTCCTTGCATACGGCTGCCGCGCCTAAAATTTAAATTGACCAATCAGAATTCAGCAGGTGGGAAAAACTTTACTGTCCCGAATTCAATGTAAGTGAACGAGAAAAGCATCGAGGTCGGGCAACGTTTTCTCACTGGAAACGGCATCAAATATTCAGGAAAAGGCATTAACAATTCCAAAAACCATATCAGACTGTAAAATTAGAAAATTATGAAACATTTTGAGACTCCAAGCTTCTAATTCGCACCAAAGTCAGGCACCTCGCTCGCAGTTCGTCGAGTGTCACCAGGTGAGATAATAGTTCTGCTATTCTGAACAAAATATGTAGTTCCTCACCAAAGTAAACTCAGAATTCTCAAGTTAACTATAAGAAGAGCCCAAAGCACCATTTGCATTGTCTTTATTTGTGTTTGCTGGGAAGAAAATGCCTATTATCGTGTCGTTATGGTAGGACAGCTAAGTTTTGACTGCCGCACGTGTTGCGGGCTCAGCTGCCGTACGCAAGGCTGTTGCCGTTTTTTAGTTTGAGTTTTGTGGCCGTAACAAGTCACGTGACCTCATTTGCATACATAATCCACATCAATGCTAAAAATTTTGTGACGTTAGTAGTCTGCGAAAGTTCTTAGGTCGTTATTACTAAACCTTCAAAAGTTAGACCACCCCCTTACTTTTTTGTGCAATAATTTGGGTCCAGCTAAGGCCCATGCCTTAATTTACCTGAGTGGAGAAGAGTTTTCAGATCAGTAGCCATCTGCCTATTTGTATTTACACATTTTTGCTTCTTTATAAAATCGTCAATGGCCTCCTGACTTTCGCCGATGCCTGATTCAGTCTCTACATTACACGTTTCCAGGTCTTCAGGATAATAAAATTCGCTTCGTGAAATTTCGTCTTCCTCGCTCTTATCGTAACGTCTGTAGAATATCAATCTTTTCGGTAGTTTCTCTGCGAAGAATGAGAGGATTTAAAAGTTTTCTTTTCGTAGTTTTGGCTGCAAATTTTGAATTTGCCGGCTTCCGAAAACAGAAAAAATACACAGCTTATGACCGTTTCCATGGAAACGGTCCAAATGGCGAAATCCCGACCAAGAAAGAACCAATCAGAACGCTCGGATTTACTTCAAGTCTATCTTGCCATATAATAATTCTCGATATTTCCAGTCCCCTGGTCTTAAGCTTCCAGAACATAAAAACAAAAAGATACTTTGTTTACAACATTAAAAGAAGTATTTTTAATTTTTCAAATGAGTTACATAGAAAAAAGCAAAGTAAATTATCTTACCTGCAGTCCAAGCTCCCACTTCCTCTGGTAAGAACTTGCCAGTTGGTTCCTCGAACAGAAGCCCAAAAGGACGCTCAGTAGCGGGCAAGGATCCCAAGAAGTCCACAACAGTGAACAATCGCTCCATCTGATACACCATAGAGTCAGGGAAGTCTCGTAAATTAACCATGATCTTGGCATCTGGAGACAGCGTCCGTCTGCTCCATTTAATCCTTTCCGACAGCAGCTTGCACATGTCCTGCACAGTGAAGACCTCCCAGTTGATGGAATCGATGGCTAGATCTATCTCAATGATGGGATTGATCAATCCAAGCGATTTCATCTTACTCAGGCCCACTGGAGTAGTCTTAGTGTCAGGGATACCGTCATTCACCGCTTCGATAACTTCAGTGAAGGCAAACAAGTTGCTGACGTCTTCTCCACTGTCCACGAGCTCACGAAGGAAGGTGTCGTCGACCCGTGTCATGTGCGAGAAGGCTGCTACGATGATAAACTTGAATCCACACTTTTTCACCTCGTTGTAAATCTTCCACTTGTTTTCTAGCGTGTGTCCTCTCAGCTGACCCACGGTGCTCTCGCGGATTGAGTTGTCGAATACAATCAAGTCCAGGTCTTTCAGCCTAGCTCGTTTGCTTTTCTCCTGGGCAATGCTCTCACCGACTTCTTTTATTACGTCATCAAATGGCATGTTTCACTGAGTTGGAAGCTGAAAAATATTAACAGAAAACATGCTTGGATATCGACCGAAATACTGGCTTCCAAGTAATTCTCTGTACTTTGGTAAGTTACACTCTAACAATAAGATTCACGCCCTTCAGTTTATCTTGTTTGGGTAGACAATTCTCTACTTGCACAAATCCCATAATACACCCCTTTTACCCCCCCCCCCCCCAAAAAAAAAAAAAAAAAATTTGCATAGGCATTGTTTTAGATCACTCTTGGGACATGTTCATGTCCCTGGAGAAATTGCAAACAATGAGTATGCAAAATTTTTGGGGGGTAAAAGAGGTGCAATATGGTATTGTGCAAGTAGTGAATAGACCACTTTACAGTTTTCTGCTCTGTGACCTGGCCTTTGGATGGCAGCGAGACTGCAGGTGGCCTTGCTTTGATACAAACCTCTCTGCTTTGTCATGTAAATGCACCTATAGTTGGCATTAGAATAACTTGATTTACACAACAAAAGCAGAAAGGTCTTTATCAAAACAAGATCATCTGCAGCCTCTCTGCCATTTGAAGGTCAGGTCAATGAACAAACAACTCTTAAGTGGTCTATCAATTTAGAAAAAACACAATTTGGAAACAATAACTCGTGCCCTCTCCCGAGACAATATAACATCCTTTTAAACAAACACTAATGCGTTCCTTTGCAGTTAGTCACTAATTTTAGCATTTTTAGCATTCTTAAGAACATTCTTTGACGGGTATTTTTTATTTTATGCGAATCACTCTCTTAATTTAAATTTCAACGTTCCATTTTATCACAAAATTTTTATCCTTCGAAGACAGCCGAGTGGCTGTGGTAAGCTTCATTCAATGTGTGAAGAGGGAGCAAACAGAGAACTTTTCCAGGTCAAACAGTTTATTTAGACGTTTCGCTTGTTCGGGCTACTTCATGAAAACGTGCTGTCACGTATAGATTAAAAATAATTGGTTTTTGCAAGGAAGTAGCCAAGAGCTTTCAAAGGAGGAGGGGGGGTGCATCATGTCAAAGTAGGGCACTCACCAGAATGTCATGTGACCTCCACACCTGTTGTAGGCTGTTTGTTTGAAAAAGGCTAACAAAACGGGGAGTGAGGAGTGTGTCACGGGCACAACAGGACCACCCCCGTAGCTACACTCTCTAAAATAGGCTAATATTACGATGCATTCAAAATGACAATTAGAAACAATAAAATTAACGGCGTAATAAAACCACTTCATCACTAGGGTATTATTGACCATTCATGACCTCTACCCGAAAGCCCAGTCATCGTATCGTGAGTGCCATAGTACCGAGACTGCACTTCTCCGCATCAAGAATGACATTCTTATGAATATGAATAGGCAGCACCTAACCCTTCTAGTTTTACTAGATTTAAGTGCTGCCTTTGACACTGTAGACCATGCGATATTGTTAAACCGTCTTAAGTCAGATTTTGGTATCTCTGGTAACGTGCTCTCGTGGTTCAAGTCGTATCTATACCAGCGCTCCCAGTCAGTGTCGATCAATGGTCATACATCTAAAAAGTTTGAAGTGAAATGTGGTGTCCCTCAAGGTTCCTGCCTAGGTCCTCTTCTCTTTGTTCTTTACGCCAGCAAGCTCTTTACTATCATTGAGCGACACCTCCCTCAAGTCTATGCGTACGCCGATGATACCCAGCTCTATGTTGCGTTTAAACCCGATCCCGAACATGCCGCCAACGCAGTGGCAGCCATGGAAGCGTGTATCAACGACATAAGGAAGTGGATGCTGGCTGATCGTTTGAAGATAAATGATGACAAAACGGAATTTTTAGTTATTGGGACTAGGCAGCAACTGGCGAAAGTCAACATTGATTCGATCAATGTGGGAACGGTGGAAGTTTCCTCGTCTTCTGAAGTCAAGAACCTCGGATGCTGGCTTGATAATCAGCTCAAACTAAACAGCCACATCAATCGCCTATGCAAATCTGCCTTCTTTCACTTGTATAACATAAGAAAATTAGGAAATTCCTCAGTCGTGAAACCACGCAGATCTTGGTCAATGCCCTTGTCACGAGTCGCTTGGACTATTGTAACAGTATACTATATGGTCTACCAGCCACTGAACTTTACAAACTCCAACGGGTACAAAATTCAGCTGCAAGACTTATTTGTAACGTAGGGCGTTTCGATCACATTTCCCCCTCCCTTAAAATGTTACATTGGTTACCCATTAAATTTCGTATTCAGTTCAAGATACTGCTCATTACTTTTAAGGCAATCCATGGTCTTGCACCAGCGTATTTAATTGAATTGATTACCCTAAGGACTCAGTGTACATATAATCTTAGATCTACTAATGAGCTTCTTCTTCAGCCTCCTCGAGTAAAAACTCTAAAGACATTAGGTGATCGTAGCTTTGTAGCGGCTGCACCAGCTTTATGGAATAAATTACCACGTGCAGTCCGCCATTCTCAAAACGTACAAACATTCAAGAAAGCCCTTAAGACTCATTTATTTCGGAAAGCTTATAATCTATAGAACATCTGATCAAGTATGAATTTATAGTTAATATTATGCAATTTTATAGTTGGAATATTAATTAGCTTTAGATTTTTCCATTTTTATGTAACTGATTTGACTGTAAATAGTAGAATTCTAGTTTTTGTCATTGTAAAGCGCACGAGAGCATTTTCTTATGTATCGTGCGCTATAGAAGCAATAAAATTATTATTATTATTATTATTATTATTATTATTATTATTATTATTATTATGTAATTACAAACGATAATGGAAAAAAGTACGTGATGCCGTGAGAAAATCCCAAATCAGAGCCCTTGAACAAAGATGTTTTTCAGCATCATTTTTCGTAACAGGATCCGAAAAGAACGGCCTTTGAATGGTTAATGACAAAATCCTAATTGTCGGCCCCTGAACCCCGGCATTGTGTCTTGTAGATCTTTTTTACTGTCAACTATTAGTATAGGACATGGGGTTCAAACGCATTATACCAAAAAATGGTTTACGATACCAGTACATGGCTCCATTCGGGCATAGCTTGCTCGGCAGCGCAGAATAAAGAAGTAAGTAAGTAATTAGTAATTAACTTAGTTAGTTAGTTAGTTAGTCAATCAGTCAGTCAGTCAGTCAGTCAGTCAGTCAGTCAGTCAGTCAGTCAGTCAGTCAGTTAGTTAGTTAGTTAGTTAGTTAGTAAGTGAGTAAGTAAGCAATTTACATAGAGGGAGTAACACTAAATGGCTTAAAGCTAATAAACTTGTGGCCCTCAAAAATTGTAAAAAAATGACAGAATACAATTGTCTAAAAACAGCTCTATCGAATCTAGAAATTCTACTAAATATTAAATTAAAAAAGGTGATAACAAGTAAGTAAGCAATTTAGATATAGAGGGTAACA
Source organism: Platygyra sinensis (assembly GCA_019787425.1). Classification (NCBI taxonomy): domain Eukaryota; kingdom Metazoa; phylum Cnidaria; class Anthozoa; order Scleractinia; family Merulinidae; genus Platygyra; species Platygyra sinensis. Next base: position 17,121 of record JAHPZR010026948.1, read on the forward strand.
CTAAATAGCTAAAAACCTAATAAACTTGTGGCCCTCAAAAATTATAAAAATAAATTACAGAATAGAATTATCTAAAAACAGTACTATCTAATCTAGAAATTCTACTAAATATTACTGAAATTAAATGAGGTGATAATAAGAAAGTAAGCAATTTATCATAGAGGGTAACACTAAATAGCTAAAAGCTAATAAACTTGTGGCCCTCAAAAATTACAAAAAAAAAATACAGAATAAAATTATCTAAAAACAGTACTATTTAATCTAGAAATTCTATTAAATATTAAATTAAATAAGGTCATGATGTTATATCAAATAGGTGATAAGATAAGATCTATTGTTGGATAAATATCTTATTGTATTTTTTTTATATTCATCCCAAAGTGGCCACATGTCAATAATGATGTCATCAAGCATTTTCAGGTAGTCTAATTTTTTTTCATTAAAACTCAGTTCTCTCAGAAAGGATAGTAAATCAGTCAAAATCTTTTCATATGTCGTGTGAGTAAATTTACACATTGCAATCTTTCTTTTATAATTTTTAGCTTCTGAAAACGTTTTTAGTAAAATGCCTGATCCACCAGTACAACGCCTGAAATAATTGGGTTAAGCGTTAATGATGAAGCTATGCCTCCCGTTATAACAAGGCTTAAGGAACCAATGTTACATGCTAGCTCAAGCTTTTTGAAATATTTATAAGCCATTTTGAATAACCAGTATTTTAAATTGAATTAAATTGAATAACCAGTGTTGTATAATATTGGTATAAAGCTTTCAGTTCTGATGTCTCAGAGCTGGGTCAATATGATTGAAATTGAATATTGGCTTTAGTGCTTTCATATATATGGTTTAGATGTTTTATTTGATTTTTTGTATAAGTTACCGTAACTCAGGCCATCAAATTTGTAATAGTATGTCTTTGAGTACTTGCCGTTAGATGTGTAACAAAAATATGGAGAATAGTACCATAGAAGACTCCTTCCATGTTCATAACCAGTACGATTTACGTCTACAATTTCCTGATTGCGCTGCACCCCGTCACTAATATTTGTTGAACGAAACCAAATAGATCCTCTGTTTTGACTGTTTGTGAAACTGAAAAAGCCAAATTTCATAACTTGCCGACTTTTTAACAACGAATTCGTTTTTCACAATGGAAAAGTGATATGCGTCTGACGTAATTGAGGAAGATGTTAACTTGGATGCAATTTTTACCTCTCTTGCATTATTATGAATTAGATCGCGACGTAAAAAAATACCGGTTCCTAATCGTTATCAATTTTTTGAATGTCAAGATCATATACTTTTTTGCTAGAGATGCTCGAGGCTGCGCCTCGAGCATCTCTTACGCTACCTTCGTGCTCTCCCAACTATCCAAGTGCATCCCAAATTGGATGGACGCACGCTAGACATTGTCCATATCTTAAATGTACGTATACATTAGAGTGGCCATTCTGTCTACTTTTGCGCACTCGACATTTATAGTATCCAGTATTCATCAAACAACCATATGCCGGTTTTTGCTTAATTATATTGATTATTTTACCACATTTAGGTCCTGCGTACAGATTACAAACAGGATGGGTTTCATATTTATTCTATTAACAATAATAGTTCACATAATTTTCGCTGCAATTAGTAGTAACCATTTGTTATTCAAATTTCCTACACTGTACGAATTCTGATTTTCTGATTGTTTCAATAACAAAAAAAAACTGTTAAATTCTCAAGTTCGATTTTTTTTCCTTTTAATTGTTAGTTTTTTCAAACCTACTAGTCGCAACAGTGAATTGATTTTTCGAAAACGGAACCCGTTAGCCGTATTCTTGGATCGAGCGAGCGTTTTCAATATTCGAATAATCAATTCATTATTGCATTCTTGAAACAACTAGTGTGGCGAGTTCATTAATGCAATCTTGAGGGGTACGTCTCACTTAGTTTGACTGTGATGAACTGCATCAAAAATGCCTCATAAGAAGATATATTGAATAAAATTGCAACATGGAAATCACAAGGTTCAGGTTAGACTATTGATAAAATAAAGAATAATTACATAAACATCGTCAAGTACAATACCTCTGAAAGGATCATCATACGTCGGACTACCCAGAGAATTGAGAAATTCAGCCAAAGGACTTATCAACATGGAAAACGAAGATAATGAATGCTTCAGATGGAGCCATACATAGGCGTACGGGCACCTTTGGACCTGGGGGGGGGGGGGGGGTGACCTTATTGCCCGAAAAAATAACACAATGCCCGAAAGCGTGTGTTGTACAAAAGCACTCAAACCGCAGTAAAAACAAAAACGTTCACATTTCTGACGTCTAATGAACGTATTTTCATTCCAAAATTACAGTTGAATCCCGGTCTTTGGAATCTCCGGGGAAACGGAAATTGGTTCGAAAAATCGGATATTTCGA
>JAHPZR010026950.1:0-15346 GCA_019787425.1 Platygyra sinensis
TTACATACACCCATAATTAAGCGATGAATTTCGCAATTCGATGTCCTCTCTATGTCAAAATGTTGGAGAAAACTTACGACATGTACCTTGGAATAATAAAAATGCGGAGATTTTACGAACACACTCCATACCTTACCTCCATGGCAGAGAAAAATATTTTCATTGTACCCGACATTCAAGCGCATCACCAATAAGAAAGTCAGCAAGCCAGCTAGAGAAATACATAATAAAGAAATAACCATAGATCCGATCCGATTCGTTGCCTTGAATGAATGAATGAATGAATGAATGAATAATGATTGAATGAATGAATGAATGAATGAATGAATGAATGAATGAATGAATGAATGAATGAATGAATGAATGAATGAATGAATGAATGAATGAATGAATGAATAAATATATGTGTATTTATATACCGCGAATATCACATATCGTCTCATGGCGGTTTACAATTCTTACTGAGTGAGATCGAACGTGATGACCTGGCCCGCTCCGTCTTCGCACGTAGCCCGCGCTATTTAGTACCCCGGGTTTAGTACACGTATCGCGCCAAATATAGCTATGTAATAAATGCAGTTGAGGTCTGCTCACGGTCACAGATTTGTTTATGTTGTCGGATAAATGGCTCTATTAAAATCGTGGTCAACAGATAAGTCTTCTCTTAAAGACCAGGACAAAAAGCAGATAAGTTTCTTCGTAATACGTTAGAAGTATAGGAGATAGCGGAATAAGCGCAATAAACCAAAAAACGGCCTTCACGACCCTCATGGTAAGCAAAAACTATCACTCTAGGGCATTAACTCGCAAAGTGCATTTTCAGTATCGAAAAATGAACTTCAGTACCTGGTCACGCTATATGATTTTCCAAAATGTTTCTAAGATATTAGAATCAGAAAAGACCTTTGCGTGACATGCAGGAAGTGTAATAAATGACAGGGATTTTTCCCTTACAGATGAGTCATCGAATCGCAATTCGATGTCCTCTCTATTGTTAGACTCTTTAATGCATTAGAATCACACCAGAGACAGTAACCAAAATTTATTGATCTATGGAGGCTTCAAATAGCTCACGAAGCCTATATATAAATATAGTAATGGTTGGTCTATTGAATGAATACTGGCAAAACTACATGTACCCAACTTCGCCGGCTCAGCCAGCTTCGCCGTCGAAGCTGGGTGCCTGTAATTTTACCAGTATTCATTTAATACACCAACCACTACTACAATTTCTATTTGAACAATTCTCGAGCACCTGTATAAAGCGAATCCAAAAGATGCATATTGACCGTCATTCGACAATTTCCTCCGTGTCGAATAACGCCGATTATTGGTTTTCAGAATGAGATTGTTGAGATGTATGTCGCGCCGGAGGGTGTGGTAGAGGACGCGGAAAGCCGGAGAGGGAGGTGGCTTGTCAGATGGTCTTTTAAAAGGAGGTTAGGTGAAAATCAAACACCTTCTGTCATGATAAAGCCGAGACAAAATATAAACTGAGCTTTCTATATATGTTATAGCGAGGGTTTTACTAAAAGCAGGCCCTCGGTCCACGGCCCGCCACGGCCCAGCGGCCCGGCGGCCCGGAGGCCCTGCGGCGCGCCACGGCCCGACGGCCCGCGGCCCGCGATGGCCCGGCGGCCTGAAGGCCCGGTGGGCCAGTCCTGATTTTCAAAATTTTTTTTAGTCTAGCGGTAAATCCACGCGCATGCGCAGATCTGCATCGGGTTTCAGCCATTCTCGTCCCCAGATCCCACGATCCTTCTGGCTTGCGGCAGGAATCGAGAGCTCTGGGAGCAACCATTTCAGGCATGCGCCATAGATGAAAACTGCGTGAAACTTTATTTCAAAATGGTTGCTCCCAGAGCTCTCGTTTTCCGACCGCTGGTCAAGGGGAACGAGGCTCTGGGAACGAGATTGGGTTTCAGCGTGCAAAATGGACGACGGTGAGTTCAGTTCAGTGCCATTTTGATAATCATTTCAGTCCTTTTCGATCCTTTCTTTCGTTGCTTGTTGCTACGTGGAAAACGTCGTCATTGTCTGTTTATTCGTCTTTGTACAGAACCTGATAGGGAGGAGGTGCATTCTCAAACGATGTATGTTATTTTCAAACGGCAGTTTGAGATTGAAAATGTCATAAGCTAAATAATGAAATATGTGAACTGCGAATTGTCACTGAGTTGCGTTTGTCAGTTTATCAGGCAATTACATTGTCACTTTGTAATCAGATGATTTTAAGGTAACTCTGTGGAATGGCAGACAACAGTTATGAAAGGTTTTGCAAGGCGGTCGATTTGCGTTTGCATGCTTTCTTTGTGTAACTCTGAAACAGAAACAAGGATTCAAATGATTACAATTGGTAAACGAATTCAAACTCACCGTCGTCCATTTTGCACGCTGAAACCCGATGCAGATCTGTTTTTGCGCTTGGATTTACCGCTGGACAAAAAACTGTTGAAAATCAGGGTACATATGAATGTTGTGCCGCGTAGCACTGGGAACACAAATAGTGGAACCAAAGAATTAACTCTGAAGTGTAAATTATAGTGCTACTTAAACCCATGAATAACCCACTGGGCGTTAGCCCTAGTAAAGGGAAACAGGGAACCACACGAGGCAAAGAAAAAATCTTTTGACCTCGGTGGGAATCGAACCCACGACCTCCGGAATAGATTAACGCCCAGTGGGTTATTCATGGGTTTAAGTAGCACTATAATTTACACTTCAGAGTTAATTCTCTGGTTCCACTATTTGTGTTCCCAGTGCTACGCGGCACAACATTCATATGTACCCTTACTTTCTCTTCGCCGCGATTCACCATCTAAAATCGTCCCCGACTTTCTCTGTGCGACCTTGTAGCTCAGTCGGCAGAGTAACGGTAGATCTATTCCGGAGGTCGTGGGTTCCATTCCCACCGAGGTCAAAAGATTTTTTCTTTGCCTCGTGTGGTTCCCTGTTTCCCTTTATTAGGGCTAACGCCCAGTGGGTTATTCATGGGTTTAAGTAGCACTATAATTTACACTTCAGAGTTAATTCTCTGGTTCCACTGTTGAAAATCAGGACTGGCCCACCGGGCCTCCAGGCCGCCCGGCGATCGCGGGCCGCGGGCCGCCGGGCCGTGGCGGGTCGCGGGTCGCGGCCGCGGACCGCTGGGTCTTCGGGCCGCCGGGCCGCTGGGCCGTAGCGGGCGGTGGCGGGCCGTGGGCCGCGGGCCTGCTTTTAGTAAAACCCTCGCTATAACATATATAGAAAGCTCAGTTTATATTTTGTCTCGGCAAAACCCGTTATAGCCATGCATATGATATAGTTAACCTAATATCAGTTAATTATAGACAGCAAAGAGGCTCACCTTGGATAAACAACTTTGCAGAAGCAGAAAGATGGAGAGCGAGCGGTTAACATCCAGCGGCCGAACACTAAATGTGCTTTTGTAAAGTTTTCAGACATTGAAGTCAAGGCTGTGTTTGACAGGCAGCCGCTGTTATGCACGGGGCCGTTGCCAGACTGGCAGCGTAATCTTGTGCGTGGGCGCGCCAGGCCAATGGTGGCGCTAGACAATTTTGCTGACAGCTTATGTCTCTGGCGCTGCATTGCCGTGTACCAAGGAGCGCGGACAGAACGGAGCAGACAAGCTGCAAGAGAGTTTGCAAAGAGTTACTTCAAACTCAGGGAAGCCCCAAATGATGTCCCAAAAACTTCGCTTGATGAATTGGATAAGGTCGAGAGACATTTCAATCAGGGAAGATCGCTAACAGATTGGTTTGGCATCAGAGCCTATGAGCCTGAGCGCCAGGAAGACGGTGAAATTGTGTGGCACCTCAGACAGAATCCTCCTAGCGACTTTAAGAAAATAATTACGCTTGGAATTTATGGAGGACACGCGTTTTTGATCAAAGATATCAGAAAGCTTGCAAAAATTTACGGGCGCAGACATTGCCGACCGCGTTTTACACAAGCCATCTCCCTTCAGCGAAACGGCAAAACCTACACAAAAGGCCAAAAAATGTGGTGCCCAAATGAGCAGGTCAAAGCCCCGCAGACAACATACGAGAGAGCATTTCACGACAAAGGGGCGGCGTCTCCAGCATCGATACGCTTGCTGGGTCGCACAAGCAAAGTGCTGGGGAAGCATATTCATCACCCTTTATGTGGATACGGTGGAGATAGGTGGATTACCGGGGCACCTGTTGACGGTTATGACCCGAAAACGCAAACAGTATACCAATATCAAGGCAGCTACTGGCATGGATGTGTCCACTGTTTCCTGAATGATAGACAAAAAATCATAAATCACGGCAAAACAAGAGATGAGGCATTCTTTGCAACAGCGGAACGTACAAGACCTCTCCGCGAAGCCGGTTACCGCGTGATCAAGAAATGGGAGTGTCAAGACAAAAAACGCGAGACCCCCACTAAAACAAGAAACAAGACGTACCCCACGCAATTTTCTACGATTTCGAATCGTACCACGACAAAACGCAGCCGAACTAGGCGACGCGCGACCTTATCTACGAAAACGCACAGGTGCCAATTTCGGTGAGCCTTGGCGACACGCTGGACCGCGAGCCAAAGGACATCAGCGACCCCAACCCCAAAGAGCTGACACTTCGCAGAGCTGTTCGCCGACACAACAGCCAAAGTGCAGATAGGAAAAAAAAGCAAACACGACGATGTTTATGAAGACGAGCAGCTTTCGCTTTGCGGAGATAAACAACTACCTCGTCCCCGGCACGTATGACAGGTGAAAACGTACTGCTGCTCTTTCCAAAAATCGTGCCTGCTGTATGAATGGTTTGATTCCCAGAAAAGCTTAACTATCCAGGCCCACCAGATTATCCGGCCTGGTATTCGCGCCTGAGAGGTTGATATGTCTTGACTCTTTCAGAGTTCGCCAAGTGCAAAAAAACGTTCAAAGAGAACGGCATGCGCACCTTCGCCGATTGGCTGCGCTATTACAACAACCTCGACGTCTTGCCCGGGATAGATGCATTGGAAAAGATAAGGCCCTTCTACACCGAAAAAGGCATCAAAATCTTGAAAGACGCAGTCAGCCTCCCGGGGGTGAGCATGCACGTGCATTACCTCTTGCGCGGCACGATTGAGCGTGGCGCCGAGCTCTACCACCCCAGCGAAGAGGCCTATGAAATGCTGAAGGGAGCATGGGTCGGCGGGCCAAGCCTGGTGTTCAAGCGCTACCACGAGGCCGGCGTGACAAAGATGAGGCCGCACCGGCTCGCAAAACCAAAAAAAGCAAGGTAATAGAAATAAATAAATTACATCGATGGGACTTTCCAGTGGCATTTCCACGAGGTGGCTCTTCATCCACTGTTTCCAGATCGAATTAGAATTTAGAAATGTTGATTTTTGTGGAGGGAGGAAAACCGGAGAACCCGGAGAAAAACCCTCAGAGCAAGGACGAGAAACGACAACAAACTCGACCCACATATGACGCCGGGTCCGGGAATCAAAACCGGGCCACATTGGTGGGAGGCGTGCGCCCTCACCACTGCACCATGCCTGCAAACCTGTGTGACCTTCACGAAAGACGAGAAGGTAGTCGACAGGGCGCTGCGGGGCGCGTACTTCGAAGACCTGGACGAGCTCGGGCGTGCTTACGAGCTAGAAAGTCGGAGGCCGCGCATCACGATCAACCGCCCGTTCCAGGTAGGGATCACCTTGCACCAGCTGGCAAAGCTGCGGTCGCTGGAGTTCTATTACGATTTTCTGGATCAATATTTCCATCGCAGCGATTTCGAGCTGATCCAGATGGACACAGACAGCAACCTCCCCGCCATTTCTGCCACCGGCTTGAGGATATCGTCCGCCCAGAATTGCGGGCGGAATTTGAGGCATAAAAGAAAGAATGGCTAATCTGGGAGAAGTGGACTGGCCGCACGCCGGGCCTGTTCAAACTCAAATGTGAAGGCAGCCGGATGATCGCGCTTTGTTCGAAGTGCTACAATGTTGATGAACAAGACAGCGAAGAAAGAGGTTCATGACGAAGGGCATGTCGCAGAGACAGAATAACATCACCTGGCAACGTTTCAAAACGGCGCTGAAAGGCAGCACCGATAGAGCAGAAAACAGAGGACTTCGCATACTTACTGGGAGGGTGGCCACCTATGAGCAGCACAAGCTGGGGCTGAGCACTTGTTATGACAAACGGTAGGGGCTGCAGGACAGGACTCACACTGAACCGATCGAGTTTCACATGACCTGAGCAAGCGGAAGCTGTGTGTTTGGTGAGACAACCAACCAACAGCTCTTCGCGCGCAAAGCCGCGCTTCATTTGTTCGTGCTCGTCTGGTTTGGTCTTGAGTATGGAGTATGGCCTTGAGTATGGAGTGTAAGGTTTTGCCACAACGCCTTTCTCTTTGATTGCGACGGCAGGCTTTTTGCCAGGCGTGTAACTTGATTGTTCAGAGCGCCAACAGCGTCAGGGAGCCTTTTGACCCACGCCTAGGAACGTTGGCCCGCAGGTAAGAGCATTTCTACGGCATACTGATGGCCGAACAAGCGTTCGGCAAGCGTGCGGTTGAAACGCTCAACGATGCCTTGGTCTCGGTGAAGTTCATTGCGCCAGCGACGGATATATGTTTTGTGGTTTTCCATTTCTTTGGTTACGCTCCCCATGGCTCGCGGCCAGCGTCAACCTGCAGCACCCTTGGCCAAGTCAAAGGGCTGCTCCTGTAAATTGCCTGAAAAGCCTTGGCAACTTCGGCAGAGTCTTTCGAGGTCAGAGGCTCAGCTTCTTTGCAGTCAGCGCATATTTCTAAACTTTCCCGCCACGGGTCAGCTTGTTGTGTGGCAGGAAAAGAAGGTCCATTTGATGGACCGAATTAGTGGTTGATAAGTCGAATTTCGGGCGAGGAATGTGGCGTGGGGCAGGGAGATAGATCTGCCAGAGAGCCTGTTTGATAAACCACTGCTTGGCTGTTTCTTTACGAACTTTCGACGGTTCTACTAATTGTTTATGGCAGATACACCTTTCCGGTAGCCCTGGGGAGTATAGTAGACTTTGGCGAGCTCTGACTCTGCGGAAAGGTGTGGTATCCATTATATTATTCGGCGAAAATTCAAAGAAAACGAAACGATGCATAGCAGAGCGCAAGCGCTCCGCCACTAATGAAAAGCAGCTCGATCGCCTTGTTTCTGTTCCTCGCTGGGCTGATAAAAGTCGGAGAATTGAGGCCTTTCGGGAGGGAAGATTTGCCGGTTTGGATGAGCCTGGTTACAGAGTTTGAAATCGTAATCAGTGCTCGTAAAGTTATGCTTCGCCTGATCTTCGATTTCTCGGTTGCTTTCGGTCCAATCAAGAAGCTTGATGCGGTCGCGAGTGTATTTTGCCATCGTGGCCTGATAAGCTTCAAGAGCCTTGTCACGTCGCGTTTTCTCTTCTAACGCAGCCTTCCTATTTAAACAATAGAGTGTTTCTGTCGAGGAACTATCGGCTGATAGTTGCCCCGCGGAAATTTGATGTTCTTAAAACAAATATTTGCCCGAGAAGCGAAGCTTCGAGGGCAAATATGCTAGTTTTAAGAACATCAAATTTCCAAGGGGCAACTATCAGACCGATGGTTCCGAGACATAAACACTCTATTGTCTTTATTGTTCACCACTAAATTTTCTTCCGCGCGCTAGTTCAAAAATCAATTAGACTTCAATTGAATTATTTTCAAGATTTTGAGACGAAAGCCGTGAAAGCCAAAGATAAAATTTGAAAAAGAAAACAGACTAAAATCCTTAATACAATTTCAGTCATTTATTTTCTACGAAACCCGCTTGTTTACAGCAAAATTTTCACCGACGACTACTATCCATCCGGGTATTTTCTGCGGACGGGCACTATGGGCTGATAGTGGTCCTCCGCGGATGAACACTATCGCGTCACGTGATCAATTTAAGCCAATAAGAGTCGCAGAAAATTTAGTGGTGAACTATAAGAGCCAATAGTCGGAGTTTTACGTCACATGGAAAATAGTGCGCTAAGTTTAAAATTTTTCGCTTTGTAAAATTGTGGAAATAAAAATCGGCGGCAAAACCCGGTTTGAGAATTTACTAAAACAATTATTCCATTCGCCCTTGTTGGATATGAAGCGATTATAACCAACGCGGGATCATGGAATAATTGTTATGTATTCTTGGTCAAGATGCTTTACTCTTACAGTGTTTCTATCCACTCTGGTGCATGTGTACCGTCGAACTTTATGCCAGGGGGTAACCTGACGATGAATCAATCCAGTTGGATGTAGAAATGCTTTTGACTTCTTTTAGTATTCACGTAAGGCTAAGGAAAACCATGTTTTCGTCAGGTGCTGAAGTTACTAACTTCATAACGAATTTGTTTCATGCGGTTTCTCTATAATACTTACAGTAATTACAATACTAACAATAGCTGCATTACTTACAATTAAAGCTAATTGCCATAACCGCCAAACAGTACTGAGGTAAACACTACTGAAATTAGCTTACTCTACGTATTCTATAATACTTATAAATTACAAACAGTATTATTGAATTAGTGAATATATGAAGGTTCATATATTTGAACTGCGGAGAATGATATGAAGATATGACTTATTATCGCAGTTATGTACACAAGTTAAAAAATCAGGCCTGAATGGGATTCGAGCCCATGACCTGTGCTATATCGGTGCAGTGCTCTACAAACTGAGCTATCAAGCCAACTGGGAGCTGGCCACGTTATGAGCTCGTGGTATTCCATGGAAAGTGAAGAGCACAAGTGGATATATGATATATTTGAACTGCGGAGAATGATATGAAGATATGATTAATTGATCATCGTACTTATGTACACAACTTAAGCAATTGAGAAATTTATCTTCAAATTCTACGGGTATATTACGAACTCACAAAGTGACCAGCTCCCAGTTAGCTTGACCAATAGCTCAGTTGGTAGACCACTGCACCGGTTTCGCACATAATCAATTATATATTCGTACAGTGTTATTGGAAGCCTACACGAAGACCAAGCAAGTGGAAAATGGATCGTTGACAAGCAGTGCGAGTTGATACCACTGAACGGCTGAGTTTTTAATACGTAGGTAATACATCATTTATCGAGTTGGAGAAGAGAAAACAAAAGTTAAATCCCTCGCGCACTGGCATTGTGAATAAAATAGCGCAGAATGTAACATGAGAATGCAGCTAAGCTGCTAATCCAGCTAATTTAGCTGAGCTGCGAGGGAAGCCATTCGTGTTCAAGGCTTCACTTCTAAACAAAAGTACTCTCGCGCGCTAAGTTGCTACGCAGGCTACATCGTATCCAAAGATCACTCCAAAAGTTGAAGAAGGCAGCGCTGGTGTGATGGCTTAAGTGTCTCAGATACAATGCGAAAGCAATGGAGTTCCAGCCTTCTACCATTTAAAAATTCAGTTTAGTAAATTTTATAGACGTTGGCGTGAAACACATTGTTCAAACTTCAAAATGTTGAGAAAATTTACATAGTTTAAATAGATGTTTATCTCTCACCTTGTTTTAGCCGTATTTGCCTCAGGCGCGGCAAACCTATCAGGAATGCTTCTCTGTTGCTAACAAATCCTTCCTTGTAGTTAAAAGGCTGACCGTTGTACCACGAGACATGATAAAGGCCGGGTATTAGCTCGTGCCTAGTCCAAACCCAGAAGGAGTCTACGTCTGTCACCTGCATGGTAAAGAAAAGCCCTGCACAAGTAAGTACGTTCCCGTATATCCTAAAGGGGGTACCCCTCAGAGGTTTTAGTGAGGCTGTCTCGTCCGTGTCTGGAACCCTGACATTCTAAATCTCACGATACATATAGTACTATAATCTTCACCAATTAGGCTTCAAGCAGCAAACATCCTCAAGGTATAAGTCAGGATCGGATCAGTCTTATGCCAGGTATCGCATGTGCTTAAGTATTATCCACAGTTCAAAGCTAAAACACTCGTGTTAACCACAGCTTAATGTTACAACAGTCTCTCGAGAGAAACTTGTCATCTTGCCTCGTTATTGCATTTTTAATCAAAACTATAACAAAATTCTCGAACGTGATTGGCTATCAGCAGCCTGATTTGAGCTTTAATTGGACAGTTGCACACGTCATGCTTGTAATTGGACAGTACGTGCCATTTTGCGCGCGCTGTTGCGGTGCACTTTGTCGAGTAAACTGGTTTTTCACCATTCATGACGACGTTTTAAGGTGGCTCAATAGGGTTTTAAGAGCGCGCGCACCGATGAAGCGAGCTTTAGTAATGTGCGCGCGCTAGCTGACGCAAGCTCATGCAAAGCAGCGAACAAGTCAACAATATAGCTCAAATTACAGCCCAGAAGTAGAAACAGAGAAACCATTTAAAAGAAAACGTAAAGAAAATGATTTGGACGGAAAGGTCTTGTGTGTATTTTGACGAGACCGCCTTTGTCGAGTCGCTCATCGACAAAACCGCGTGGTTCGAAAATTCGCGCATGCTCACATAGCGATCTTGGCGAGTTCCTATTCTGATGACGTAATTGCCATTGAGGTGAAAAAATAGAAAAATCCTTATCAGATTTCTCGAATTTCCTTCGGTGAAATTCCTTAAGATTTGGCAGAGAAGTTATTCCTTATTAGCTTTCCTTGCTTTCAATTTATCAGAAAAATTTGTAAGACAAGGTTTTCACTCGGCCAAAAAAAACACCAAAATGCTAAAAAACGAAAAAACTACCTTGACAACCCCTACTTTTTTCGATTTTAAAAGTTTCTTCTTGCCAGACTCTACCCGGTTTGAGCATATCAGAAAATTTTACCGAAGGAAATTGAAGAAAATTGAAATCAAAGCCAAACAGACGTCAAAAATGGCGATGTTTGAGTAGTTTTAATTTGAGACTAAAACCCTTGATGTCAGAGGTGACTGTTGAACAGCAAATTTTGGCCCCTTGTTTGTTATGTTTCAGTAGCTTTGATTAGGAAAATAGCAGAAAGAACGAGAATATTAACTTTCGATCGAGGCCACTGGCGCGCGCTTCGTAATCGTGCATAACCCTATTGAGCCACCTTAAAATCGTCCGTCGCTCAATCGATGCTTTGTTCGTTTCTCGAATTTTGCTGTAGTTTTGATTAATTGGTAACAGGATATCGTGTCGTCCAATTCAGTCTGTAGTCATACTTGTGATTAATAAATCGGACTCCCGCTTCGCGGTCTTCCGAGTTTGTTAATCACTCGTATGATTACAGACCGAATTGGACTCCAATCAGTCCTATTACCATTATTAATTCAGAAATGGGGAAACGAAAGTCATGTCCATGTTGCCATATATTGACATGACGGGCATTTGAGAAGACGGGAGATTTTCAGTATGCACCAGCCACACGCTAGGGTATGTTTTCAAATGAGCGCACATTCTGAGACATGTTGAACGGCTTTCACTTGATTCTAAATGAATAGTCAGCAATAAAGATTAAACACGAGCAAAACAATAAAATAAAACAGGCTTGTTTGTTTTTGTTATTATAACTTATACAAAAGTAAAGTCGGGCAATGATTAAGCCTGTCCCCCTAACTTAAACCATCAAGTCATGAAGTGAAAAAGGTCTAAATGATTGATAGAGTTTTATCGTTAAATGCTCATCGAAGAAATTGGTGAAAAATCAATCATGGGGGCTAAGAGATATGTTTCAATGTGTAATATAAGTGTAAAATAAACCCAGGATCATTTTCGCTTATGCTTCATGACAGATTGAAACTCCAATTTCCCTTTAAGGTTTTCACGAACGAAACAAGCATAAGCGCGACATGCAGGACCAGTTAGGTTCTGTTTTAATAAATAGCACCTTTTGTTAGGAAACTGCCCTAAAGGTGCGATAATTATCAGCATCTTACTGCGTTTGCGTATGTCGCCTAATCCTTCGGCCCGGTAGTGGACACAGTGACTGAAACAAAAGTCATCCAGTCGAAAGGTGAAAAACTTTGCCTAAGTAATTACTTGTGTATCATATTTTTTTTACCTTTTCGAACCCGCTGAATATATCCTTCACAGATTTAGTCACATAGAATCGTCTCGAGTCTCTGTTACCATAGCACACCATCATCAACATAACAGAAAATATAAGGAACGCAGCTACGTTTCTTATCGCTCTAGACATCTGAAGAAGTTTCTTTCCAAACTCTTTGGCCTTGCTTAGTAAGTGTTCGTTTGGAGCATGATATTCTTGTTCTTCGTTGATATAAATGGTGGACCCACAAACATCTTCCCTCCCTGGAAGAGTTTTGATTACCAGTGACAAGATCATGGCCAGGAAAATTATTTTAACTGGCTGAATAATAATTGCGTCTTCAACAAGGGACACAAAAATAGAAGTAAGCCATTGGTTGGAAATATCCGCACCCCATGACAAGCTGTAGAAGACTGTGAATGCTGAAGAGGTTAGCATCACTGACATACACAAACTCCAGGCAATAAAAACAAAGCAATGCGGTAATCGACAAGCTCTTTGCCTGCCTGGAGAGGTTAACTTAGGATCATCATCCGTGTTAAGATCCACTTTCACATTTCTGAAGATCGTAACGATAACCATATTAACGGGGATCGTTATAAGACCACTTTGTATGCCAATCATAATTTGTCTCCAGCTTAGCACCATCAGTCCAAACTTAAAAGTATGTGTTGGCCTTTCAGAAAACTGATAGAACATGGCGTTGGCTACCATTGATGAAAAGAGAAACGATAAACAACAAGACAGTCGCTGACAACGAGTAAACTGACTGTTAGGCGGGCGAGTAAAAAGTGACACCCAAAGGTGTTCATCCCCTAATTTTCCTGAAATCTTGGAACAAAACACATCTTTGAACCTAGCGCGGTCGTTTTCACCTAGAGCTGCTAGTTCCAGAAAAAGGCTCCCTGATCCTCGTTCTAAAGCGATCCATCTGTTTGCAGAGAAATGCCATTTATTTCTGGAATGACACTCAGTGATCGTCACTTGTTGAAGAAACCAAGATGGACTTTCACCAAAGTTGTCATGCCAAATCCAGAGCTTGACTAATTTGCCAAGACAACGGGGAAGAGACACATAAAAGTTAGTGACGCCTCCACGGTAAAATACTTTTCTGCAGAGTGAGGAATCTGTTAAAATTATTGCACCGCTACTGCATTCCTCCCCAAAAATGTTTATCCCCACATTGGCAGTTGTTCCAAAGCCTCTCCAGATTCCTGTTTGAATTTGAATCTCATAGGTGTAGTCTCTCGGGCTGCAACTGCTCAAAACCACATTTGCCACAAACTGGAAGGAAAACACAAAAATTGCTAGTAGTCTACAAACTGGCAAATAAATTCTATTATAACACGTCGAGGATAGCTTGAAAACACGAAATCATAGTCTAATAAGTTTACAGTCAGAGTACGAATTAAAAGAGGTAGGGTCTCTGGCGGAATCCAGGTTTTTAGAAGAGGGTTCTATGGCATTCTCCCACGGAAAATGTTGACTTTAATCTCCTCGGAAAAGCGATTTCCACCATTCTGTGGCAAAGTCAGCGTGTTACCTATTAATATCTCATTTTTTTAAATAAAACAATGGTATGGTAACTTGGTTATGAGCTTTGAAGAATTTTAAGAACGACCGTGTTTCTTTAATGTAATTTAATATATTTTTACAAGTTTTTGACGTGAGCTGTTTTAATTCGAACCTCTCGAACCCCCTAGATTCATCCAGGGTTTACAAGTGCTCTTGTTAGCCATGGGACTTACAATAACCTACACCTATAGTAAAAAAGATTGAGAGTTCTCTAGCTTACTTCGAATTCGCGTTCTTCTAAGACCAACCGATATGAGTTAGTTTGTTATTTGCTTGTTTCAGGTTTTCTTGTCTCCTTTAACCAATTTTTGCTTGGTAGGGAACTCACTTTCAAACGTTTCAATCCAAGACGTTTGAAAACTGATTATAGAAAAGCTGACAAGAACAATAATGAGTTAAAATAATGTTACGCAAATTTTAATTATGTTAACGCGCAAGCAAATGCTTGTTAAATATTCCCATGCATTTGGAGGTACCAGACAATTCATCGCAGACAGAGAACAATGGAAGCGCTCTTCAAAGACCCTATGTGACGCCTAGTTACTTTTAAGCTGGTTTGACCATTATCTAACAAGATGTGTCCGCCATTTGAAAACAAAACTGAATTAATCCAGCCGGTCTCAGAAACGCGTTTAACAGGTTTGACCATGACGTCAGTACTTTCTCATTGTTCCTTTGCTTTAGACGCGCGATACTGCCTGGATTGTTGGTCGGTCTACTGATGCACACATCTCTTAAACACTCAAGTTACATCTTAAAACAAGAACATATTGATGTAATATTAAATATTATTACATAAACACCTGTGAAATACCACGATTTCTCCTTTTACTAAAAAATCATATCTTCACGGCACGCAGTGAACATACTATTTTTATCTTTCACATGTGAGGATCTTGCTGTTGCCATGATCACTATTGCTATGGTTACATAATCCCTTAAAAAGTACTTAGATATGTTGCTGTATGATCGAAACATCATCGGTGCCTCCTCGGAAGTCTTCGGAAATCTTCGGTATTCTTCGGAAAATGTCCGAAAAATGTTCGGAAAAGTTCGCCAAAAACGTCGTCATTAGTATGTTTATGTCATAAACAGAATATTACATGCTCGCTTGTGGATATGAATTTTATCCTGTCGTGTTCAACTCGACATCTCACGAGTGAGCGCAGCGAACGAGTGAGATATCGAGTTGAACACTCGAAGATAAAATTCATCTCCACGCGCGGTCATGTAATATCCTCTATTTCTTCCCCAAAGCCTTGCAATATCTTATTATCCCCAGTTACTCTGACCTGGTCTAAGATGTAAGCAGCTTTTTTGCAGTTTTTCAAACTTCAGAAGTACATAGTATATTTGCAATTAACAAGAAAATCTTTCCACTGAAGTATTTCTAAAGACGTAACTTTTCTTGGTCTTTCTTGTCAGCATGTCGAGCCAAAACTAAACTAACAAAATACACTCCGTATATACAAAACACCACAGCCATTACAAAGTTTCCAGTCTCTGCCTGTTCACCAAACTGATCCCAAACTTTGTCAAAGTCGATGGGATTTGCGGCCACAAAAAAGTCTCCGCCAAATGCTGATAGATGGGTACACAGGCAGTGAAGTCTTCTTTTATTAGTTTTTGAACCAACCTACCAGAAATAATAAACAGTAAAAGAAACCGTTTGTAGTTCTGTATCGTCCGTTCAGTATAAATGATACATTGTAAATAGTTAACAACTATTCACCGCCAGCCACCGACACTGAGGTGAACAGTTGTCTTAGTATATACTAAAACAGTTAGATTATATATATGTCTGGATTTTTGAGAACGGTGA
>JAHPZR010026951.1:0-10947 GCA_019787425.1 Platygyra sinensis
GAATGTACAGCTTTAGTGGGTGTCCGGTGGTTTCGATACAAAGTCGTTTCGTGATACAACCCATGAGTCGAAGTCGTTTCGATACACATAGATACACATAGGCTTAATAACAAACCTGACCTTCGTGTGACACTCCGTTGAAACGAAAGATACCCAAGCCTCCGCATCCAGAGCACGCAAATTACGAGACCAGGTCAATCTTCATACAAAGTTTATTATTCGAGAATAAAGAATTTTTACTTAAAGAAGTAAATTGGGTAGGACCAAGAAACAACGACAGTTGACGGAGTTTATTCAGAAACACAACTCAACATCATTAGTTTAACGGACCTATGAGGGAACACTTTACGAGTGGGTGAGCGAGCTGACTTGTTACTTAAACTTTAATTAGGTGCCATCGTTGTGCGATTGATCGAGCTAGCAAGCTCAACAATCGGCCAGCGAGCCAAAAGAGTACTCGGCCACAGAGCCAAACTCGGCCAGTGTGCCAAATTTGGCCAGCATGACAAATCTAGACAACGCCAGCAGACATAAAGAGCCATAAAGCAATGAAAGAAACTGAGAAACCTTTTTACACTGAATTCAATCAAAGCAAAGCTAGAATAAACGACAACGGTAGCAAACTATCGGCCAGCGATCCACACGAGAGCGATAAACTCGACATCGGCCAGTGAGCCAACTTTGTCACCGCCAGCGAGCAAAAAGCAGAAAAACAAAGCAATATTTACAAAATTTACGTCAAAATTTAAGACATTTGACATTCCTTTGAATACTTGACTACAAAAAAGTGACGTGCCTAAAACATGACTCTGTTTCTCGAAGTTCCCAATCAGAAATTGTTTTGAATGGTTGCTCGTTGGCACTTAGCGAGAGCTACATCTAGCATTGTGTTTAGAAGCTTGACGATCAGCCATGTGGAGAAACTAGGCCCGAGCAGGAATGGTCGAATAGAACAGAATTTTCCGGTTATTGCGATTTTTCGGAATTTTAGGCCAACCTCGCGGAATGAAATTCCGGAAAATTTATGTTTCATTCGTTTCCCAACCCGGAATTTCCGGAATTTTTCGCCGAATGGAAAGCACCCCTGGTCTTAACATCAAATGGGACCATTTTGACATTTTGGCGTCCAGCAAGATTTTCTCGATTATGCAAGCATTTTTTTCGGTATTTTTGGGAAAACGAGCATTTTTTGTAGCTTTTTCTTGAAAAAGAATTGCTAGCATTTTCTGTCATTTTTCATGACTGTGATCCAGATTACAGCCGTCAGAAAGATAAATAATCCTAAAGTTTTACAATTTTGATTGTTTTCTGTTTCGACTGTTTGTGCGTTGTGTTACTTGTGTACTTCTGTTGTGTTACTTGTGTGTAGATTGTCTGTTTCCGTTACATGACGTACTAACACCAACGGAAAAAAAAGGTATGGGTGGTCAGCGGGTAACTCTTTCCCGTGCTCTGTTGCTCAGCCAAGATGGCGTCGGCCACGAACTCGCAAGATAGACCAGTTCCATCAGCCTTCTTCTGCAACCGCAGAAAGGGTGTTTTCAATCCTGAAAGCCTCATTCAATGAGCAGCAAGATTGTGCTCTCGTCGATTACATTCAAGCCAGTGTGATGGCACAATACAACAAGCGATAAGCGCTCGCAACTGCTTAGAGTATACTGAAACGTAAACGTTTTATATGAGTTAGAAGTTGAACAGAATTGTGCTAATCTAGGTTGTGTGTGCCCAGCGCATGGTAGTGCTTCAAATATGACTGTTTAGTGGCTGTTGGCTTGAAAAGTTTTAATTCTGACCCCAAGTTTAATAATTAAAAAAAACAATTAAGTACCACCTGTTGTGGATATGAGCATATAATGTAAGAGTTTGTACGTTTTGTTTGAAAGAAAACAAAGCAGTTTTTGGAATTCAAGTGGCATTTTTTAAAGAAATCAGGCATTATTTTAGCATTTTTTGGCTTTATGCGAGAATTTCTAATAGCATTAAATGCCAGTTTTACAGCATAATCGAGAAACGCCTACTGACTACCGCTGTAAGGTTAAGGAGATCTTGTTTACTAAAGAGTTACAGCCAGCATCGAATGCCTATGTCAGCAGTGAAAAGCTTTTACTTTCTTAAGAAAGCCTTTCCATTGTTGTCTTAAATTTCTAATGCATATTTTTTGTCTAGGTTCCAGACCCCCATTGTTACAATATAAAAAGCTTTCCAAAAATTTGTAACGGTTATACTTTTGAGATTGTATGTTGACTAGCACGCGAATCGTCAAGGTTATAAAATGCATTTTTTAAATGTCTATCACCGCTGATTGTTTTGTAAGTTATAATAGTCTTAAATATATACCATACAAGTGAATAGTACTTTTCGCGCGGACTGATTGGCTATAGCTCGGAGGTGATTAGCCAAGTACTATTCACCTCCGCCTTGGTGACTAATTCTTAATTATTACCAAAAGATAAACCAAGTAATAATCCATCAAATATTTTCAGTCGCGCTAAATTGGTCTTAACAAGTCACGTGACGGAACATTTCCCAATTTTCAAAACTGCCCGCGTTGCGAAAAAGATTTTAATGATAATAAACACAATGAGCCCTTTGCAGCTGGGGTCATGTGACCACAATTTTCCTAAAAAATCGTTTATACTGGTAATAGTTCTCACTAAATCTGCCCCCGCTTCTATTTTATCCCTCCATTGCAAGGGTATAAAATTCTTACCAAATTCCACTGCGTATAAGGAAACTATTATTTATTGTATGAACTGAAAATTTATATTTTTTTGTAAACTATATCACTCATACTGTTCAAGTAACTTGCGCATCTTATCATAAATATGATACAAACAATCAACTAAGTTTATAACTAAACCAACACATTCTGTTTAACTCATTCTATCACATGATATTCTAGTACATATAACTCTCGCAAAGTGCACTCTGGAAAAAAATATTAAACCACTCTGTTGTTCTAGTTTGATACTGAAAACAACCATTTGTCTTGTTATACGAGGACTCTACAAGCAAACGTATCTCGAAAGCAGAATAGAAGTCGAGATTTTTTCCGAAATGTATACAGAAGTATCGCGTTACAGTCGCCATATATGCAAATTAGAGTCAAGCTTTTCGTCCTCAACGAAAACGCCGCAAAACATTTACATTTGAATCCCTGCCAGTCAACCCAGCCGTCACATGGGCTCTACGCCACGTAAGATTACTCAGTAAAAATAATCGATTCAAATAAATGTGATCTTTATACGCATCTTTACACGTGTGGTGTTTGGGTCGAGTCTGTCGACCCCGTTGCTGATTGGTGTCCGAGAAATCAACTTCTGTACCAAACACTTCAGCCTGGTACTGCTGAATAACCTTTGAATTCAAGATATGAAGAAATCACTGTGATGACAGATACCCGCCCTAAAATATATTTTGGCAAATATCTTCCTCTCCTCCTCGTGCAGCAAATAGTATCACCCTCGATCTCCTTCTCGTGTTCGTGGTTGCAAGAATTATCCATATAGCATTGCCTTGCGAGCTCAGCTGATTGAAAAATTAACCGGGACCACCGTGCGCGCCTAGTTTTTTCAAATCGGGATTGATTCGCATACTACACCAATATTTCACACATTCTTCATACGTATACGCGGGGGAGACTATAATGCCTCCTCGGGTTTTGGCATCTGGGCCAAAACCCTGCGGGGGCAATTATGGGCCATAACTTAAAGAATGCCAGAAATGGAACGAGCACATCGAAAATACCAAAATGGCAAAGTTTGAGGTCCCTAGCATTAAAGAGTAAGTTTGTACGTCAGTTCGAACTTTTGGAAAATGTAGAGTACATCTATGGAAATAGTTGCTGAAGGGCAAGGCCTTGCTCTCCAGCAACTTTTTCCATACAAATCTTCTTAATTTTTTTAAAATTCAAACCCTCATAAAATCTTATTCTTTCATGCCAGGGGCTTCAAACTTGGTCATTTTGATGTTTTCGACATGCTTTTTCCATTTCTGGCATTCTTAAAGTTGCAGCCCATAATTTAATGAAAAGTAGGTCACGTGATGGCTTAGCTGCAAACGGCCTATTACCTACATTTTCAAACACTGGGCTCGTGTCACGTTTGTGCCACGCTCGTGTCATGTTGATCATCTCACTTTTTCATAGAAATAGCTTGTTTAGAAAGATGAACTTTGGTACCGTTCATTATCGCTTTTATTGTTTCCTCTTCAACAGTGCAATATTGTTGTACCTATATGTACATAATGGTGAATGACAACTCTGTTTGAAAGGCTTGCTCCGATAGCATTTTTTATCTTTTTGTTTTAAGTTCTTTTTTACAAGAATAGAAAAATATTAATAATTCAAAGTTTCCAATGGACAAGAAAACGCACCATTACTCAACTGATTGTGGGTAAAATGGGCAAGTCAAGCGTTAGGCGTTTAGAAATGATCGTGTTATCGACTGGGTTGATAAAGGCACAACGTCTGACGGCGATAAAATGGCCTCGAGGCAACAAAATTAGTAGAAACAGGGTTGAACGGAAATTCAGGAAGACGAAACAAAAAAGCGATAATGAACGGTACCAAAGTTCATCTTTCTAAACAAGCTATTTCTATGAAAAGTGAGATGATCAACATGACACGAGCGTGGCACAAACGTGACACGAGCCCAGTGTTTGGAAAATGTAGGTAATAGGCCGTTTGCAGCTAAGCCATCACGTGACCTACTTTTCATTAAATTATGGGCTGCAACTTTAAGAATGCCAGAAATGGAAAAAGCATGTCGAAAACATCAAAATGACCAAGTTTGAAGCCCCTGGCATGAAAGAATAAGATTTTATGAGGGTTTGAATTTTAAAAAAAATTAAGAAGATTTGTATGGAAAAAGTTGCTGGAGAGCAAGGCCTTGCCCTTCAGCAACTATTTCCATAGATGTACTCTACATTTTCCAAAAGTTCGAACTGACGTACAAACTTACTCTTTAATGCTAGGGACCTCAAACTTTGCCATTTTGGTATTTTCGATGTGCTCGTTCCATTTCTGGCATTCTTTAAGTTATGGCCCATAATTGCCCCCGCAGGGTTTTGGCCCAGATGCCAAAACCCGAGGAGGCATTATAGTCTCCCCCGCGTATACGTATGAAGAATGTGTGAAATATTGGTGTAGTATGCGAATCAATCCCGATTTGAAAAAACTAGGCGCGCACGGTGGTCCCGGTTAATTTTTCAATCAGCTGAGCTCGCAAGGCAATGCTATATGGATAATTCTTGCAACCACGAACACGAGAAGGAGATCGAGGGTGATACTATTTGCTGCACGAGGAGGAGAGGAAGATATTTGCCAAAATATATTTTAGGGCGGGTATCTGTCATCACAGTGATTTCTTCATATCTTGAATTCAAAGGTTATTCAGCAGTACCAGGCTGAAGTGTTTGGTACAGAAGTTGATTTCTCGGACACCAATCAGCAACGGGGTCGACAGACTCGACCCAAACACCACACGTGTAAAGATGCGTATAAAGATCACATTTATTTGAATCGATTATTTTTACTGAGTAATCTTACGTGGCGTAGAGCCCATGTGACGGCTGGGTTGACTGGCAGGGATTCAAATGTAAATGTTTTGCGGCGTTTTCGTTGAGGACGAAAAGCTTGACTCTAATTTGCATATATGGCGACTGTAACGCGATACTTCTGTATACATTTCGGAAAAAATCTCGACTTCTATTCTGCTTTCGAGATACGTTTGCTTGTAGAGTCCTCGTATAACAAGACAAATGGTTGTTTTCAGTATCAAACTAGAACAACAGAGTGGTTTAATATTTTTTTCCAGAGTGCACTTTGCGAGAGTTATATGTACTAGAATATCATGTGATAGAATGAGTTAAACAGAATGTGTTGGTTTAGTTATAAACTTAGTTGATTGTTTGTATCATATTTATGATAAGATGCGCAAGTTACTTGAACAGTATGAGTGATATAGTTTACAAAAAAATATAAATTTTCAGTTCATACAATAAATAATAGTTTCCTTATACGCAGTGGAATTTGGTAAGAATTTTATACCCTTGCAATGGAGGGATAAAATAGAAGCGGGGGCAGATTTAGTGAGAACTATTACCAGTATAAACGATTTTTTAGGAAAATTGTGGTCACATGACCCCAGCTGCAAAGGGCTCATTGTGTTTATTATCATTAAAATCTTTTTCGCAACGCGGGCAGTTTTGAAAATTGGGAAATGTTCCGTCACGTGACTTGTTAAGACCAATTTAGCGCGACTGAAAATATTTGATGGATTATTACTTGGTTTATCTTTTGGTAATAATTAAGAATTAGTCACCAAGGCGGAGGTGAATAGTACTTGGCTAATCACCTCCGAGCTATAGCCAATCAGTCCGCGCGAAAAGTACTATTCACTTGTATGGTATATATTTAAGACTATTATAACTTACAAAACAATCAGCGGTGATAGACATTTAAAAAATGCATTTTATAACCTTGACGATTCGCGTGCTAGTCAACATACAATCTCAAAAGTATAACCGTTACAAATTTTTGGAAAGCTTTTTATATTGTAACAATGGGGGTCTGGAACCTAGACAAAAAATATGCATTAGAAATTTAAGACAACAATGGAAAGGCTTTCTTAAGAAAGTAAAAGCTTTTCACTGCTGACATAGGCATTCGATGCTGGCTGTAACTCTTTAGTAAACAAGATCTCCTTAACCTTACAGCGGTAGTCAGTAGGCGTTTCTCGATTATGCTGTAAAACTGGCATTTAATGCTATTAGAAATTCTCGCATAAAGCCAAAAAATGCTAAAATAATGCCTGATTTCTTTAAAAAATGCCACTTGAATTCCAAAAACTGCTTTGTTTTCTTTCAAACAAAACGTACAAACTCTTACATTATATGCTCATATCCACAACAGGTGGTACTTAATTGTTTTTTTTAATTATTAAACTTGGGGTCAGAATTAAAACTTTTCAAGCCAACAGCCACTAAACAGTCATATTTGAAGCACTACCATGCGCTGGGCACACACAACCTAGATTAGCACAATTCTGTTCAACTTCTAACTCATATAAAACGTTTACGTTTCAGTATACTCTAAGCAGTTGCGAGCGCTTATCGCTTGTTGTATTGTGCCATCACACTGGCTTGAATGTAATCGACGAGAGCACAATCTTGCTGCTCATTGAATGAGGCTTTCAGGATTGAAAACACCCTTTCTGCGGTTGCAGAAGAAGGCTGATGGAACTGGTCTATCTTGCGAGTTCGTGGCCGACGCCATCTTGGCTGAGCAACAGAGCACGGGAAAGAGTTACCCGCTGACCACCCATACCTTTTTTTTCCGTTGGTGTTAGTACGTCATGTAACGGAAACAGACAATCTACACACAAGTAACACAACAGAAGTACACAAGTAACACAACGCACAAACAGTCGAAACAGAAAACAATCAAAATTGTAAAACTTTAGGATTATTTATCTTTCTGACGGCTGTAATCTGGATCACAGTCATGAAAAATGACAGAAAATGCTAGCAATTCTTTTTCAAGAAAAAGCTACAAAAAATGCTCGTTTTCCCAAAAATACCGAAAAAAATGCTTGCATAATCGAGAAAATCTTGCTGGACGCCAAAATGTCAAAATGGTCCCATTTGATGTTAAGACCAGGGGTGCTTTCCATTCGGCGAAAAATTCCGGAAATTCCGGGTTGGGAAACGAATGAAACATAAATTTTCCGGAATTTCATTCCGCGAGGTTGGCCTAAAATTCCGAAAAATCGCAATAACCGGAAAATTCTGTTCTATTCGACCATTCCTGCTCGGGCCTAGTTTCTCCACATGGCTGATCGTCAAGCTTCTAAACACAATGCTAGATGTAGCTCTCGCTAAGTGCCAACGAGCAACCATTCAAAACAATTTCTGATTGGGAACTTCGAGAAACAGAGTCATGTTTTAGGCACGTCACTTTTTTGTAGTCAAGTATTCAAAGGAATGTCAAATGTCTTAAATTTTGACGTAAATTTTGTAAATATTGCTTTGTTTTTCTGCTTTTTGCTCGCTGGCGGTGACAAAGTTGGCTCACTGGCCGATGTCGAGTTTATCGCTCTCGTGTGGATCGCTGGCCGATAGTTTGCTACCGTTGTCGTTTATTCTAGCTTTGCTTTGATTGAATTCAGTGTAAAAAGGTTTCTCAGTTTCTTTCATTGCTTTATGGCTCTTTATGTCTGCTGGCGTTGTCTAGATTTGTCATGCTGGCCAAATTTGGCACACTGGCCGAGTTTGGCTCTGTGGCCGAGTACTCTTTTGGCTCGCTGGCCGATTGTTGAGCTTGCTAGCTCGATCAATCGCACAACGATGGCACCTAATTAAAGTTTAAGTAACAAGTCAGCTCGCTCACCCACTCGTTAAGTGATACAACCCATGAGTCGAAGTCGTTTCGATACACATAGATACACATAGGCTTAATAACAAACCTGACCTTCGTGTGACACTCCGTTGAAACGAAAGATACCCAAGCCTCCGCATCCAGAGCACGCAAATTACGAGACCAGGTCAATCTTCATACAAAGTTTATTATTCGAGAATAAAGAATTTTTACTTAAAGAAGTAAATTGGGTAGGACCAAGAAACAACGACAGTTGACGGAGTTTATTCAGAAACACAACTCAACATCATTAGTTTAACGGACCTATGAGGGAACACTTTACGAGTGGGTGAGCGAGCTGACTTGTTACTTAAACTTTAATTAGGTGCCATCGTTGTGCGATTGATCGAGCTAGCAAGCTCAACAATCGGCCAGCGAGCCAAAAGAGTACTCGGCCACAGAGCCAAACTCGGCCAGTGTGCCAAATTTGGCCAGCATGACAAATCTAGACAACGCCAGCAGACATAAAGAGCCATAAAGCAATGAAAGAAACTGAGAAACCTTTTTACACTGAATTCAATCAAAGCAAAGCTAGAATAAACGACAACGGTAGCAAACTATCGGCCAGCGATCCACACGAGAGCGATAAACTCGACATCGGCCAGTGAGCCAACTTTGTCACCGCCAGCGAGCAAAAAGCAGAAAAACAAAGCAATATTTACAAAATTTACGTCAAAATTTAAGACATTTGACATTCCTTTGAATACTTGACTACAAAAAAGTGACGTGCCTAAAACATGACTCTGTTTCTCGAAGTTCCCAATCAGAAATTGTTTTGAATGGTTGCTCGTTGGCACTTAGCGAGAGCTACATCTAGCATTGTGTTTAGAAGCTTGACGATCAGCCATGTGGAGAAACTAGGCCCGAGCAGGAATGGTCGAATAGAACAGAATTTTCCGGTTATTGCGATTTTTCGGAATTTTAGGCCAACCTCGCGGAATGAAATTCCGGAAAATTTATGTTTCATTCGTTTCCCAACCCGGAATTTCCGGAATTTTTCGCCGAATGGAAAGCACCCCTGGTCTTAACATCAAATGGGACCATTTTGACATTTTGGCGTCCAGCAAGATTTTCTCGATTATGCAAGCATTTTTTTCGGTATTTTTGGGAAAACGAGCATTTTTTGTAGCTTTTTCTTGAAAAAGAATTGCTAGCATTTTCTGTCATTTTTCATGACTGTGATCCAGATTACAGCCGTCAGAAAGATAAATAATCCTAAAGTTTTACAATTTTGATTGTTTTCTGTTTCGACTGTTTGTGCGTTGTGTTACTTGTGTACTTCTGTTGTGTTACTTGTGTGTAGATTGTCTGTTTCCGTTACATGACGTACTAACACCAACGGAAAAAAAAGGTATGGGTGGTCAGCGGGTAACTCTTTCCCGTGCTCTGTTGCTCAGCCAAGATGGCGTCGGCCACGAACTCGCAAGATAGACCAGTTCCATCAGCCTTCTTCTGCAACCGCAGAAAGGGTGTTTTCAATCCTGAAAGCCTCATTCAATGAGCAGCAAGATTGTGCTCTCGTCGATTACATTCAAGCCAGTGTGATGGCACAATACAACAAGCGATAAGCGCTCGCAACTGCTTAGAGTATACTGAAACGTAAACGTTTTATATGAGTTAGAAGTTGAACAGAATTGTGCTAATCTAGGTTGTGTGTGCCCAGCGCATGGTAGTGCTTCAAATATGACTGTTTAGTGGCTGTTGGCTTGAAAAGTTTTAATTCTGACCCCAAGTTTAATAATTAAAAAAAACAATTAAGTACCACCTGTTGTGGATATGAGCATATAATGTAAGAGTTTGTACGTTTTGTTTGAAAGAAAACAAAGCAGTTTTTGGAATTCAAGTGGCATTTTTTAAAGAAATCAGGCATTATTTTAGCATTTTTTGGCTTTATGCGAGAATTTCTAATAGCATTAAATGCCAGTTTTACAGCATAATCGAGAAACGCCTACTGACTACCGCTGTAAGGTTAAGGAGATCTTGTTTACTAAAGAGTTACAGCCAGCATCGAATGCCTATGTCAGCAGTGAAAAGCTTTTACTTTCTTAAGAAAGCCTTTCCATTGTTGTCTTAAATTTCTAATGCATATTTTTTGTCTAGGTTCCAGACCCCCATTGTTACAATATAAAAAGCTTTCCAAAAATTTGTAACGGTTATACTTTTGAGATTGTATGTTGACTAGCACGCGAATCGTCAAGGTTATAAAATGCATTTTTTAAATGTCTATCACCGCTGATTGTTTTGTAAGTTATAATAGTCTTAAATATATACCATACAAGTGAATAGTACTTTTCGCGCGGACTGATTGGCTATAGCTCGGAGGTGATTAGCCAAGTACTATTCACCTCCGCCTTGGTGACTAATTCTTAATTATTACCAAAAGATAAACCAAGTAATAATCCATCAAATATTTTCAGTCGCGCTAAATTGGTCTTAACAAGTCACGTGACGGAACATTTCCCAATTTTCAAAACTGCCCGCGTTGCGAAAAAGATTTTAATGATAATAAACACAATGAGCCCTTTGCAGCT
>JAHPZR010026952.1:0-15000 GCA_019787425.1 Platygyra sinensis
ACCACTCTTATCCACTCGCGCGCTTACGGGTACAATGATTGAAACCTGTACATTTAAAAATAAACCCGGCGGCTGTGGTGTCGATATCTCTGGCGGTACGTTTTTGCCTACAGCAATCTTAGATTAAAAAGAACAGTCGTGTATTGGTATTGTAAAAGAAAGGGGCTCTGAGGCGATTCCACCCCTTTACATATGGACGACAACGTCTTCTTTTTAAAGCTTGCAGTGAGCTACGCGGCGTACGCATAGCAGCAGTTCTCAGTTCTTTATTTTTATTGCTCTCATTTCTTTATTATGCAGCTCTACGCTTGCGCACCTGAATGATTACCATATTTTCTAGCCTGCAAACAGGCTCTCCGTATGGGTTATTCAGAGATTTGCTTTCGAACGGCGCACGGGCGGGCGAGAGAGGGAGAGCCTGCAATGGTCCTTGTACAATTTGAGTTCTGCCTCCTTTCCGCTTGATTGACCTGTCAAGTTATCAAATTGAAATGAACCAATCACAACGAAAGCACGGCTGTCAAAAATGAAACCTTTTGATACATGTGCGCTTGTTTTTGTGTTATTATTATAAACTCGAATCCAGAGACTCCGAAGAAAACATTTCGACGAAAAGCTGCAAGAAAACCACTCGATTTATAAAAGTGTTCCCCGTTGAAATTGTGTCATGCTTTGAAGAGATGACTTTCAGCTCGCGTCATCTACTATTACATAACAACCGAGTTTCATTACGCGAAACGTGACTCAGCGTATGGATGTTATTTATGAGTAAAAACATTAATAGACATTTTAGCCCAATTTAGCCCTTCTTTTAGCCGAAATTTTGATATTTGTGTACTAACAATAACTGACCTCAATGTTAACACCTCCATATTCTGAAAGGTGAGAGTCACGTTTTGCGTAATGAAACTCGGTCGTTGTGTAATAGTAGATGACGGCGGTAACTTTGTCACGTTTCACAAAGCTGATTGTTCGCATTGTAAAAAATATAATTCCTCTGGCAACGGAAGTAGAGCCACCTATGTTCCAGTGCGATAGAATCGTCCGAGTTTGTTTACTTGTAACGCTTCCATCTTGCTGAAGTCGCATGACACTAAAAAATAAACATGCGCGAAAAAACATTCACGCTTCACGGTTGAATGCAAATGGTAGTAATTGACATGTGTCAAGTCGAATTAGCCAATCAGCAATTTACGTTCAGAATCTGAACGTAAATACTCAAAGCGTACAAGGACCATTGCAGGCTCTCCCTCTCTTGCCCGCCGGCGCGCCGTTCGAAAGCAAATCTCAAAATAATTAACCCATACGGAGAGCCTGTTTGCAGGCTACATATTTTCCTTCGACCGAATTCCAGAGTCGAAATAGTTTCCATCTCGCATTTCCTTTATGATCCCAGAGAGTCTTGCCAGTTAAAATAAAACAACGAGAGCGACATAAAAATTACAAAAATGTTCTTGACAGAATTGAATTAAAATACTCGTTACAACAATGTATAGAAAAACTCAAGTAACGAGTGTTGTGCAACCGTTATCAAACAACAACTCTGGCTTACTTATTGAAGAAGAAAGGTAACCCTACTGGCTACGCCTTTTCCACATCATTTTAATATTCAAATAATCAGTAGTATCCATAACGGAAATTTATCCACATAGATGTTAACCTACGTTTTACAACTTGAAGTTCTTTCATCATTTATCATTTATTATTTAATTTTTACAAAACAAATTTATAAACTTATACAACCCGCATATAGCAAAGCTAATCGGGTCGGGTTGTATGATTTACAATGAAATTTTACAAAATACATCAGTAATAAAAATAAGGCAAATATATAAATTGAAATAGATATACACATCTATTCATATAGCTAGAATTTACATGAGAAGAGCAAACGGTTTTTCTGAACGGTGTTATGCGAATATAACACCTTTTCTTTTAATTAGAATAAGACTAAGAGATATATAGTTTAAGCTAATAAGTTAGTAAGGTCTGCTTTGTCTTTACATCGAAGAAAATATAACTCTATATCAATAAGAATAAATTATTCCATAAAACTGAAATGGTCACGTCAGTAAAATACACTGATTTTAGCATTTCACCTGATCATTACACTGAGCCTAAATTAAGGTAACCATTTCAATTAAAATAGCAACAACTACGAAACTTTATGAAAAACGTTTTCTTTCCGGTAATGTTATTAAAAGTAAATGTCCTGGGTTATGGAGCGCGGTGCGTGACACAAAGTTTGTCGAGAAAGATACACTTATCTCGTGATTCTTAGCCATTTTAGAAGTTTTAACTGAAAGATGCTTGTGTGAATGTTTTTTGGTTCACTTAAGATACTCAATCGACTAGACAGCCAAAGTAAGTTCCACATGTTTACACTATTTTCAGGCCGCTATATTGGTGGATCACGGAGGTACACCAGCATGGCATTTGCATTTCGACGGATGTCTGAACTTTGGGAAAACGTCCCGGGGTACTTCTTTATATGGGATATATAGATAGGTACGTGCCGCGGAATAGGGTATGGTTTTTGAGGTTCTTGGTCCTTAAATAGGGGATCTTTTTTGACCTTTTTCAGGGGCCCATCACCCGGAGCCTCCATCTCCCATACAAACCCTATGAGACAACCTTTGCGCGTATCTTTCTATTTTTAGAAACTGTTGGGCTCTTAGATTCCCGCGCACTATATGCCATACAGTGCAATACTCTACAATACGACACAGCACAACACAACTCAACACAACACAATACATTACAATACACTATGCAATATGCTTTTTTGGGAATTCAAGCTAGCCTGGGGTGAAGACTGTTCTAAAAATAGAAAGATACGCGCAAAGGTTGACTCAAGGATATATGGGAGATGGAGGCTCCGGGTGATGGGCTCCTGCCTTTTTGTTGCTGTGTTACTGGTGTGGTCCTTAGATAGGGTAGCTAAATTGTATTACCTAATCATGGAGTGTGAAAACACCTATACCTAAACAAATGTTTGGACCTTAAAAAGGGTATTAGTTTTCGCTTTCTTAGTCCTTAAATAAGGTTAGGATTCAAGAACCTTCGCGGCACACCCCTATCCAAAATTCGCGGAAGTACCTCCCCCGGGGAAAACGCACAGACATATGACCTGGAGAGGTCTCCTGTAACACTATAATTTCTTGACTTTGTCCACGGCATAGTTTTCGATTTATTTTTTCGTTGCTTTGCGTGAGAGTGAAAACAACATATTGGAGAAACAAGCAGATGCCTCGAAACGCGATAAATAGAACATGTCAGAAATGTCAAGCATTGCGACAAAAGCATGGTTGAGCGACCATTAAATCGACTTTGGCAACGCTTAAGTTATTGACAAAGACGATTGTCGTGTGCGAAAAACTCTCGAGTCATGGCACACTGTAAACTGAGATTAATGAGGATGACAATAATTCCAAACCACTGCCAAGACAGTATGCCATTCTTTTTATTTAGTCTCTTCTTTATTCAAATTCCCTTTCGTTGTCACCACTTTAATTATGCAACTTTATTCTGTATTTTTCAACACTTTTCGTTGTATATATATATATATATATATATATATATATATATATATATATATATATATATATATATATATATATATATATAATAGTTCAATAAATGGGACTAGTCGTTTGACATTTGCCTACAGGCCTGTTTCGTGGAGGCTTTAGGCTTCCACTCTTCAGGGCATTTTAATTAAACTGTGAGTTGCCTGCAGTATTTATAAATGGTCATCTTTCCACATACGTGCGTACAAAAAATTCACGAGGTCATTAGTGTAAGTGTCCACAAACTCGCTATCACAAGCATTCACAAGATCGCTATCATAAGCATTTACAAGGTCGTTCGTGCGTAGCGTAACTTAAATGCTTGTTATCACACTATCCGTTCTTTATAAGAAATTTTCTTGCGTGCCTACATGTGCTAATCAATTCTGATCTTTTGTTCAGGGATGCAAGATCGCTGTGACAAATAATAAAGAACTTTTCTAAGTTACACAGATTGCATGTTTTTGTTACGTTCGTGTACGCTCTTGCCTTTCCCAGGATCTTCCATGTTACTTGATAGATAGCTCCTTCTTCCTTTAAATGCCATATGTGTTTACTCAGCTCGGTTTGATTCCGTTGGTTTTCCTTGATAAATGATTGTTTATGATTTGCGAGTCTGGCCTTGAAAGTGGTGTCAGTGAGCCCTACGTATGTTTGTACGCTTTCGTTGTTGCCCGATGTGACGGTTGCTTGGTAAACGATACCCATGGCTAGGCACTGATTATCTAAAGGGCACTCTGCCTTCTTTCTACAATTGCACAGGTTTTGGCTGGGGTCTTCTGTGTTTGGCTTTATCAGATTCTTGTTGTGCGCGCTAATAATTGATTTCACGTTGGGCATGCAGCTGTATGACAGCTTAAGGGTGTTGCGATTGAATATGGCGTGCAGGACGTGGCGCCTAGGGAAACATTCCCTCACGATTTTCAGAAACTCTCTTCCTACCTAGGAAGAGAGTTTCTGAAAATCGTGAGGGAATGTTTCCCTAGGCGCCACGTCCTGCACGCCATATTCAATCGCAACACCCTTAAGCTGTCATACAGCTGCATGCCCAACGTGAAATCAATTATTAGCGCGCACAACAAGAATCTGATAAAGCCAAACACAGAAGACCCCAGCCAAAACCTGTGCAATTGTAGAAAGAAGGCAGAGTGCCCTTTAGATAATCAGTGCCTAGCCAAGGGTATCGTTTACCAAGCAACCGTCACATCGGGCAACAACGAAAGCGTACAAACATACGTAGGGCTCACTGACACCACTTTCAAGGCCAGACTCGCAAATCATAAACAATCATTTATCAAGGAAAACCAACGGAATCAAACCGAGCTGAGTAAACACATATGGCATTTAAAGGAAGAAGGAGCTAACTATCAAGTAACATGGAAGATCCTGGGAAAGGCGAGAGCGTACACGAACGTAACAAAAACATGCAATCTGTGTAACTTAGAAAAGTTCTTTATTATTTGTCACAGCGATCTTGCATCCCTGAACAAAAGATCAGAATTGATTAGCACATGTAGGCACGCAAGAAAATTTCTTATAAAGAACGGATAGTGTGATAACAAGCATTTAAGTTACGCTACGCACGAACGACCTTGTAAATGCTTATGATAGCGATCTTGTGAATGCTTGTGATAGCGAGTTTGTGGACACTTACACTAATGACCTCGTGAATTTTTTGTACGCACGTATGTGGAAAGATGACCATTTATAAATACTGCAGGCAACTCACAGTTTAATTAAAATGCCCTGAAGAGTGGAAGCCTAAAGCCTCCACGAAACAGGCCTGTAGGCAAATGTCAAACGACTAGTCCCATTTATTGAACTATTATAACGCTCCCCCACTTGTGGGTGTAGAGCACTCTTCGTAGGATAAACTTGGACATCATAAGGTATATATATATATATATATATATATATATATATATATATATATATATATATATATATATATATATATATATAAGTAAGTAAGTTAAGAGAAACTCAACACTGGACAACTTCTGAGGAAATTCGAAAAACTGTAATTGCCCTGAGCGGGATTTGAACCCACGTCCCCCTGATCACTAGTCGGGTGTGATGACCACTACACTATCAGGACAACCATGCTGGCAACATGGCTGATTAATCATTTAATGTGTGGCATTTTTCGTGGTACTCCCTGCGGGCCAGTTTTTTCTGTGTGATAACGCTGGATCAACATGTGATTCACAGGCGGACAAGGGTAGTCAATGTAAATAATCAGTTAAGTAGATCCCTTGAGCCAACAACGTATCACCCCCAGGAGGATTGCAAATGGATTCACAGTCCAAGTTGAGGAGAAATTATGAGTAAGTTAAGAGAAACTCAACACTGGACAACTGGAGTACCACGAAAAATGCCACACATTAAATGATTAATCAGCCATGTTGCCAGCATGGTTGTCCTGATAGTGTAGTGGTCATCACACCCGACTAGTGATCAGGGGGACGTGGGTTCAAATCCCGCTCAGGGCAATTACAGTTTTTCGAATTTCCTCAGAAGTTGTCCAGTGTTGAGTTTCTCTTAACTTACTCATAATTTCTCCTCAACTTGGACTGTGAATCCATTTGCGATCCTCCTGGGGGTGATACGTTGTTGGCTCAAGGGATCTACTTAACTGATTATATATATATATATATATATATATATATATATATATATATATATATATATATATATATATATATCGATTCATTCAAGTCTTTTTTTAAAATCAATCATCAAAGTCTGTAGGTAGATAGTCCAAAGCTTATTCATCAAACCCAAATTTTCAGCCAGTTTTAATACGTTTTAACCTGGTTGCTCGTCTAATTATCAGCTGTTAAACTGAGAAACTTACACTTTGTATTCTTCTTTAGAACGATGATTGGTAAATGGTTGACAGTGCCCTCGTTTGTTGTCATCGCACTTGGTGCTGTTCAGTTTCGAGCTGTCTTAGCGAATGGTAATTCGTCCATATCTGGCGATGAAAAGGAAGGAAACGATGGCATAAAACGCAATTTAAATATCTCTGTGGCCTGGATCGAGAAGCCTCCATACACAACATCACCTGCCAAAGGATCTGTAGACAACGATGTCCATGGCTTGATTCGAGAAGCAATATTTCGGTACATATTTTATGATTGCAGTTTTCGTGATGGCTTCAAATACAAGCCAAAAACAAGTCGTGTTGACAGCGAATTTCAAATGATTGAGCTGTTGTCGCAAAACAAAGTCCATCTCGCTACTCCTATATTCGAGCCCATAAACCGACGGTACAGTGAATTCACCTTTGTAAAAATCGGTAATTACCCTGGAACTGATTTTATCTCAACTGAAGAAGAAACGAGAGGGGTCAACGTTGTTTTGGACACGGTTCTGAAATCTTGGCCTTTGTTTGCAATTACTCTCATTCTCACCGCCATTGCTGGAGTCATTATGTGGGCACTGGTAAGTTTGGTTTGAAATACGGCATCGTGCTAAGAAGACGCACATGGATACTTTGACGTTTGTAAGTGAAATTTATGTGGGATGGCACGTTCACTTTTAATGTGGCCGCATATCTCCTTACATGTCAAACATATGGCTGTATGGAAACGTCTGTGCGGTCAACAAAGACTGTGACTCTACATGTATTTAGAAAACAGTCCTAAGAAAGCACGCGCGCTGATTGGTTGAAAATCGTGTTTGTATAACTCGATGGAGACACAGAACTAGCGCGCGCTTGTTGACGTAGTGATGGCGCGAGCAAAGAGAATTTACATTTCGATAATCAAAGTTAACAAGTTGTTTTCCTTTTTCTCGTCGTGGTGTTTTCTAAAAGAAATAGAAAACATGTACATCGTGTTTCTATCGAGTTATACAAACACTCGTGAAAGTTTGGGAGAACTCGAAAAAGCTGTGGAAACACTCGCCTGCGGCTCGTGTTCCCACAGCATTTCTCGTTCTCCCAAACTTCCACTCGTGTTTGTATAACTCGATACAAACACGGTACATGTTTTTTTTTTCTTAAATACCGCTGAGATTTTATGCTGATGCTAGAACTTCTCAGGCTGATTCCCACTGGTACCCAAATAAATGTTGCCGCTCTTTATTGCGGGCACCGTAGGGGCCAT
The DNA here is from genome assembly GCA_019787425.1 of Platygyra sinensis. Classification (NCBI taxonomy): domain Eukaryota; kingdom Metazoa; phylum Cnidaria; class Anthozoa; order Scleractinia; family Merulinidae; genus Platygyra; species Platygyra sinensis. The sequence continues at coordinate 7,682 of JAHPZR010026952.1, forward strand.
ACAAGCGTCAATGTTACACAAAAGTCCTTGAAAGACTTTTCTGTAATATGTGTTCTGGGCGTTTCTAAAGTGCATTTTGTGCTATTAAGACGGCATCCACGCTTAAGTTTTATTCGGTGCATTTCTGGAGAAAATGAGAAATTTGCTAACGAATAGAGAAGCATTCCAGGTCTACTGAGAAGGCTGGAGCGTTGACACAAAGATATATATATATTTTTAATCGTTCTCTGTCCTTTCCCTTTGAATAAGAAAGTAATGAATGAGGAATTTTGAGGGCTAAAGTGCAGCAAATAGCACATGAACAACTAATAATCCTAACTCGCAACGGGATTCAAACTGACCATACGGGGCCAACCCTTGGTTTTCGGACTAAAGATCCAGACCCCTATTGCCTGCACTGGACAAGGGACAAAATTTCGGGATATATTTTTCATCCGGCCCGACTATCCACCCTTAAATTATTGCGCGTAACATTGAGGATTTAGAATGGGATTCTACGCTTGCAATATTGTGGGCAATACTCTGCGGTACAATTTTAGCCTTGCTTTACGAGTACTGACAATTGCGCGGCATTTTTAACGCGTTACACGGCGTGTCTGGACCTTTAACCGGGCCACGCTTCCCACATTATTGTCATCATCTTAGATCAGCGGTCCGGTGCAACAACTTCATTTGTGTATGAATACAGGACAGTAGATTGCCTTACCTGTCAATAGTTAAGCACACAAAATAATCATTGGAAGATTCCACTATTGATTTGTATCTTTGATATTTGAAACACATAGGACACCTATTGGAACAGTGAAGAGTTTCCACGTTCATTCATCAAAGGTTCTTGGGATGGATTCTGGTGGTCCTTTATTTCCATGACTACTGTAGGGTAGGAACACATTCTGTTCATCGTATTGCTGTTTTTTATCAAGTCAGGATACGAACATTTTAAGAAAAAAAGTTGTTGTTAACTTAAAGTGATGGACAGTTCATTCAGGATGTGTTGGTGGCATGAGTTTTTGGTGTGGTCTTGTATCGTTCAAATCCTTCCACGTCGAGCATTGTCTACCATGTAATCATTGAATCAATCACGTTGGCTGGCCCTCGATCGATTTCGACACTGCCTATGGCCGGGTTTACGAAACGTTTCGTCTTGGCAAAATTACTCTTCCTTCCATTCCCCTCACCTAACAATTAAAAATAAAAGTTGTAGATCATGTATTATCATCAACGAAGAATGCAGCTGGTTTTCGAGCCTTGTACTCGAAGTTCGGTTGATAGCGTTTGCTTTTGTGTTCAGCAATCTTGTGCTTTAAGTCATTAACGGATTTTTTATCCATCAGGTATGGCGACAAATCCCCAAAATCTGTCGTTGCTCGAATTTTTTCCGTCATATGGATCTTGTTGGGTATCATCATCATGGCGATTTTTGTGGCGAACATCACCTCTGCTCTGACCGCTCTCTCCTTGCAACTAGGAATGAGTAGCCTCGTTGGTGTAAAGGTGGGTCTGATTTTATCCCAACACGCCGTTTACTTTACGTTTCACCTTTCTCCGTGTGTCCAAAAAACGTAGCTTGACGCCACTGGGGTAAGAAACATCGGCTTGATATCGATCATTCCAGATCCTTGAGGTTTAAATTATATTACAAAGAGAAAATCGTTGCGTGATGAACTGGCCTTCTTCGCGTACTTTGACGATTTCAATAATGACCATCTACATTCAAGAATGGCCTTGTGTTAACAGAAATAGTGAGCTCAGTTTCAGCTGGGTTCAGGAATTCGAAAACAAACTGGTTTTGCGTGTGAATGAAATACCTCGAGCCAAAATTATAGAATTCGTACGTTCGTCCGTGTCTTCATATTGTGCTCAATGCTGGCGCTTTTATACTATAAACAAGTTATTATTCCCTTTGCTCCTTCTCCTTGCTCCTGGTGCTACTCTTAATGGCACCACTTCTTGCCCTTTCCCTCCCTACCTTTTTCTTGTTCTTGCTTAGTTTTTAATTTTTTGTCAATTTCATTTTCGTTCATGTCATAAGTAGTATTATTATGCATTGAACTCTCCAACTCTTTTCTGATTGGCCGAAAGCGTACAGTGAATTTTCGAAATCAGCATATTATACCAATTATCATGTCAAAGACACTCAAGGTCACGGGTTATCATGTCATGTATGACCGCAGTGCATGATGTAAAAGGGTAATCATGTCAAGTTGGCGCGCTTTGTGTTGCTTCCGTCAGTGAAGAAGCAAAAACAGGAGTTCCATTCTTTTTTTCGTCCAATGTTTAAGAAAACAATTATTAGACTCGGTTTTTGTCACATCCTGAATAATCAAGGTCGAGGTAGGGGTTATCAGCCGAAGCCAAAGGCTGAGACTGATAACCCTTACCTTGGCATTAATTATTTTGAATATCACAAAAACCTCATCGAATAATTGTTTATAATAAATGCCTGCATTAAAATGTATTGCTTCCAATGGCACTAATTTGCATAGAAATAATTCTTTTGAAATCCTCGTTAGGTTGCAGTGTTGGGCAATGGAACAGAATACCAACATGCACTACAGGAAGATGCCACACCCACAGGTTAAGAATGAGTACAATCTCTTGTAACTAACAACAACAACAACAACAACAAACAACAAAAACAAAAAAAAACAAAAAAAACATCGACTGTGTGGCGTTCTGTTGCAAAGCACACAGGAAGCGTCATGCTATAGAAAGTATGCTAATCTGGTGGCTGTATTGTAAGTGTCAGAAGCAAGTATATAGGTTTCTCTTTTTCCGATTCTAGAGAGATTTCGGTTCTGTGTTTCAACACTGTCCATCCATATTTCCCTTTATTTAGTGTACCACAGAATTGACGACATGGTTCAGGCTGTCAAATCAAAGCAGGTCGATGGAATGTTACTGGATCGCTATACAGCTTCCTATTACCAGTCAAGAAACCAGCTGCAGTCGCTTTACACCGTCAAAACCTTTGAGCTTCAAAGGGACATTGGAATTCTCTTCAACAGAAATAGAATGAAGCTCGCAGAGTGCTTATTAAATTATCACCGTCCAAGGATTTGGAGGTCGGTTCAAACCATTACTGATACGTTCAAGGTAACGTAGGTCTTAGACTACCTTTAATATGGCTCCCTTCTGTTTTGCCCTGATTTTTTCCGCTCGATCCTTATCCTTAGAACCACGGTAGAAATGTTTTAGGAAAACAAGTTATACTCTACGCTTAATCTCTGTGCATTAATCGATAGCGATTTAATAAGCAGGATTATCGATGAAGTTCCTTGGTCTCTTTTCAATACCATTTTGATATCTGGTTGGTTCTGTGATCTGTGATGTTGTGTTCTGGTTTTCTTTTTTTTCCTTAGCTTGTTCAGCAGATGCCTCCCAGGAAGGTCAATCTGTTTGACGAGTCGTCTCCTTTTCTAAATAAGTTCATGTTCATATCGCTTGGGATATTGGCTGGATTGCTTTTCATCGGGACATCGTGGAGCATCCTTCTCAGAATTGGGGAAGGGCGAAACAACCTAATGCTTTGGGTGAGCATCTTACCTACATTGTAACGTGTAATTCAAATAGCGGGACAATGACTTCCCTTCTCTCCCTTCCCACCTGTGTGGCCGAGGGTCAGGTCTTTAAGAAACGACTTCTAATATCCAATCTTACTCGTTAGATGCAGCGGCAGTCATTGAAGGAATGACACCAGATACAATCCATGACGATATTGAAATAGCAAGAAGGCTTCTTCGAAAAACGCAAGAACAGTTTGACAAACTGGAAATACAAGTGTCAAGATTAAAATATCCTCGATAAAATATCGTAGTGAGTTAATAAGTAAGAGTTCAAACTTGGTGAAGTGAAAAAAGTTTCACTTGGTGACTTATAAAGTTAATCCCATTGTTAGAGAACTTGCTTTTCTTGTAACCTATTCAGTATCTTCATAGACTTATGGTGTTCTTCTAGGGACACCAGAACGTGATTTGTGTTTCATATCGCCGTAGGAAGTATTTCTTATAATATAACTAGAACTCCCCCCCCCCCAAAAAAAAAAAAAATAAATAAATAAATAAATAAAAATAATAAATAATAAAAATAATAAAAAATAAAAAAATAAAAATAATAAATAATAGAGCTTTTTTTTTTCAATAAAATCAGGGGCACCCAACGGATCGGATCGGAAGGACCTTGATCCCTTCAGGCTCTGATTTTCTCATGAGATTTATCACCTCGAACTAATGTTTTCGGGAGATGGACAAAAATACCATAATAAATACTCAAGTTCTCCTAGAATAACCGAACAGATAATTTTTTTTAGCGCAACCTAAAATTAGCCTACAGAGCTTTTAAAAGCATTCGAGAGAAAACGGTCATTGGGTGCCCCTGATGAGATACACTTCTGCACAATGAATGCCCTCTCAGAAAGCCTTTTTAGCCAATGCACTAAAATATTTAAAAATTACGATTTTTTTCACAGCCAGTCTTCACAAACAATGAATTACAAAAAGCGCGATAGTTAAAAATAGGTCCGCGATGCGTACATGTGTGGCTTACGATTTTTAACATATAGTTGGAATCCTTTAGTTTTTCCTGTATGTAGATTCGGTTACAATAAAATTGATTCACGTACACGATTAGTAGATGTTTCCCTAACATTGAATTTTAAAGAAAATGTTAAAATGGGTACCGATATTAAATGCATATTAGTGCATCTCAAGACAGTAACACCATAGTTTTTGCACTGTTTGCAAGGTATTGTTTTGTTTTGTTGAATTTATTATAACACATCCAACAGTGATTGTACCTGTCAAGTAGCAGTATTTTAATTCTTCGAAACAGTTGAATTTAAAAAAATGCGCAAAGTGTCTGTGAGCCACTCAACTTGGAAAACAAATGAACAGTATATAGATTAAGGTCACCCTAAAAGCGGAGGTCCTGTAGCCCGATAAGGCTAACCCGGGATAAGGTTGAATTTTGATTTGAGCTTTGTAACTTTGTGGCATGAGGTTTTCGGTATCATTGGCGTTCTATTTTAAGCTTTATTAAATCCATTTTGAAATCACTGGTGGTCCCTGTAATCTGATTGGCTCAAATTGGTGCAATTTATTCCCAAATTGCACCATTTTTTTGCTCTAAATCACATCATTTTTCCAGCCAATGAGGAAGTTACACTTCAAACTTGCGGGCTGTCGCGGCGCTTTCGTGAGCGCTTGCGCTACACTGTAGAACTTTCCAGTAACCAAAAATAGCGCGCGCGTACAACTTAATTTAAGTTCGTGCGCTGCTCTATTGCATATTTTGATGTAAAAGCGTTTCCGGTTCTGCTTTTTATTTAAAAACCAGCTCAGTACTGCATCGATAAAATATTTGAATCGACCAAGTCCTGTATTTGGGCGATTTCAAAATGGATGTAATAACACTTGCGGGCTGTCGCGGCGCTCTCGTGAGCGCTTGCGATACAGTAGAACTTTCTAGTAACCAAATGCGCGCGCCAATTAAAGGTCGCGCGCTGCTCTATTGCTTATTGAAGTAAAAGCGTTTCCGGTTCCGCTTTTTATTTAAAAACCGCCTCAGTTCTGCATCAATAAAATATTTGAATTGGCCAAGTCCTGTATTTGGGCGATTTCAAAATGGATTTAATAAAGTGGTAATTGAACTGAGTGGAGTGCATTTTGGTCTGAATCATACTTTGATTTCAAATCGAACTCGCGCTGCGCGCTCGTTCGATTTTGAAATCACGCGTATGATTTCAGACCAAATTACACTCCACTCAGTTCAATTACCATTATGAATTGTACGACACGAGGTCCAATTACTAGTTAACGTATCTATAACAAATTTCGAAAAAAATGTCTTCTGAGAACCTTTTTGAGCGAAAACGTCTGTAGCGCTTTCCTAAGTTTGAAACTGTAGAACACATTGCTAAGGAAGCCATTGAAGCGCGCGTAATTGCGGAAAATCACGTGGGTATCCAATTACAGGTGTCCGATTACAAAAGTTCAAATCGGACAGCTGTAATTGGACACCCACGTGATCGCGCGCCGATTACGTGACATTCAAATATTTTATTGATGCAGAAATAGGTGGTTTTTAAAGCGGAACCGGAAACGCTTTTACTTCAATACGCAATAGAGCAGGGCGCGACCTCTATCAAGTGCGCGCGCGCTATTTTTGGTTACTAGAAGTTCTACTGTATCGCAAGCGCTCACGAGAGCTCCGCGACAGTCCGCAAGTGTTATTACATCCATTTTGAAATCGTCCAAATACGGACTTGGTCGATTCAATATTTTATGATGCAGTACTGAGTGGTTTTTAAATACAAAGCAGAACCGGAACGCTTTACGTCAAATATGCAATAGAGCAGCGCACGACCTTAATAAGTTGTAGGTGCGCGCTATTTTTGGTTACTGGAAAGTTCTACAGTGTAGCGCAAGCGCTCACGAAAGACCGCGACAGCCCGCAAGTTTGAAGTGTAACTTCCTATTGGCTGGAAAAATGATGTGATTTAGAGCAAAAAATGGTGCAATTTGGGAATAAATTGCACCAATTTGAGCAATCAGATTACAGGGACCACCAGTGATTTCAAATGGATTTAATAAGGTCTGAAATCATACGCGTGATTCAAATCGAATGAGCGCGCAGTGCGAGTTCGATTTGAAATCACAAGTATGATTTCAGACCAAAATTGCACTCCACTCAGTTCAATTACCACTTTATTAAATCCATTTTGAAATCGCCCAAATACAGGACTTGGCCAATTCAAATATTTCATTGATGCAGAACTGAGGCGGTTTTTAAATAAAAAGCGGAACCGGAAACGCTTTTACTTCAATACGCAATAGAGCAGCGCGCGACCTTTAATCAAGTGCGCGCGCGCGCTATTTTTGGTTACTAGAAAGTTCTACTGTATCGCAAGCGCTCACGAGAGCGCCGCGACAGCCCGCAAGTGTTATTACATCCATTTTGAAATCGCCCAAATACAGGACTTGGTCGATTCAAATATTTTATTGATGCAGTACTGAGCTGGTTTTTAAATAAAAAGCAGAACCGGAAACGCTTTTACATCAAAATATGCAATAGAGCAGCGCACGACCTTAAATTAAGTTGTACGCGCGCGCTATTTTTGGTTACTGGAAAGTTCTACAGTGTAGCGCAAGCGCTCACGAAAGCGCCGCGACAGCCCGCAAGTTTGAAGTGTAACTTCCTCATTGGCTGGAAAAATGATGTGATTTAGAGCAAAAAATGGTGCAATTTGGGAATAAATTGCACCAATTTGAGCCAATCAGATTACAGGGACCACCAGTGATTTCAAAATGGATTTAATAAAG
>JAHPZR010026952.1:25000-29929 GCA_019787425.1 Platygyra sinensis
CGAAACAACTTGAAAACAACTAGTACCCAGACTACTTGTACTCTCGGAGATCTGTCACGTGTCATCTCGTCCTCAAAGTGACAAACAAGATTGCCTCTGACTTAGGGTCTGTATGCAGAGCATAAGACCCAAAAAAGTGAAGTGAAAAAATGTCGACAGAAAGGTTTAAAATGTTACGAGCTTGGAAATCAACTTTGTTATCAATTTGTTGAGTAATAAAACAATTATCCTGCTCAATCTCGCGGCATATCATCTGATTTTAGCCGACGAGGCCGTAGGCCGAGTCGGCTAAGTATCAGACGATTTTCCGCGCGATTTCGCAGGATAACTGTTAATTATCAATGTTTTTGGAGCAGTTCCTTTGAGTTGCCTGTATCCGATACCGAACCCTTGACCTATCGCGTGTGGGACGTGCTTGTCGACCTAAACTTGTATGTACAAACCATAAGAGTTTCCTCGCTAGCGCAAATTTATGCGGTACTGGATAAACCACAATGCATCCGTAGACACCAAAACAGTACAACCCGTACCGAAGATTCAACCAGTGTAAGAGCGTAAAAGGTCTTGCACAATCTACACTCATAAACACAAGCTGGGTCTGTGTCTGTTGGCTTGTGCCAGGAGAACTAACGTGTGATACGATCACCTGAAAAAAATTACTCGAACCCAAGCTTACAACCAAGACTACTAATTCGCCGTAGACACTAGACCACGGGACAGGCACTCGACTCTCGCAGACAAATAAATAAATAAATAAATAAATAAATAAATAAATCAGGTGATGGCATAGCGTGGCTTTACACTTCGTGTAAGCCACACAAAAATATACTGTAAAAGGTGTGAAGTAGAAAACAATTACAATAGGAATAAAAAGATAATTGACTTAACTTTTGTGTTTTAGTCAGCTTAATTTTCTTTCTGTAAGCTTTGTTGCGTTTCACTGGGATAAGTTGCGTTGCTCTGAGCTCAGTTGTTATTTGGGGTTCTTAGTTGTGCTTCGGTTTCCCTCAGTTGTCTTTATCTGGGCTTGCTTGTGTTTTAACATTGTGACCTTAGCTCTATATTTATGAGCTTAAATGTGTTTTTCTTAGATTAGCTCTGTTTTTCTCAGTTTAGTGGTGTTCTTCTGAAATTATTTGTGATTTGAGGCGCTAAGTTGCGTTTTTCTGAACTTAGTTGTCTTTTTCTAAGCTTAGTTGTGTTTTTCTGAGGTTAGTTGTGTTTTTCTGATCTTAAATGTAATTTTCAGAGCTTAGCTGTTTTTTTTCTGAGCTTAGTTGTATTTTACCGAGCTGACGCATTTGTTCGAACATGATGATTCGAACATGCATATTCATGCAAATAGTTCGACGGTGTGCAGTGTGTTCACCACAAATTACAAATCAGCTATTTGCTCTCGAAAGATATATGTCACAAAAAAAAGTCGTATCTGTGGAAGAAACTCGAATTTTAGCTAGCATAATTTTGCGAAAGGCTCAGGGACTTTTGTCAGTTGTTGTTGTAGATTCAATTCGCTCAGCTTAATGCATTGTACTATAGTTAAACTATGATTGTAGATACAAGACACAGATAACACCACGTTCGAGAACGCCAGAAATATTAAGGTCAGCATATATGTCTGCTTTATATTTGATGTGGGTGGTTTCTGGTGGAAATCATACTTGCGATACACATGCAAAGGAATTAATCAAGGTTGAACATAAAACTCGGATCTATTGAGGGGTCCGAGGGTTGGTTATGAATCCATTTCCCAGCCTACAGTTTGCCCAAATCCCATTTTTTGGCCTATGTTTTGCCAATTCGTGTTTGACCCATCCGGTTTCGATGACTTGTTATTCCCACTCTCATACAAGCCAATCCTATTATGAGATCCAAAATCTACAAAAGAAAAATATTTATTGTCATGCTCTCGTGTAAAATATTAATTTCTGCCACAGAGTTGAGCCACGAGGAGTAATGACGACAGGTGGCTTCTCGTGATAAACAAAGTTTGGCTTTGTGGTTTCAAAGTAGTGGTCGCCTTCTGCTGATGAGCTTTTCAGGTGAACTGTTGAGGGTCATTCTAAGACAGAAGTAGTTTCATTTCTGTGCTACGTGTTAAAACACGAGCATCAAACAGGAGGTCCCTAGGAAGTAAGTTAAAAAGAATCAGCCATTTAGCTTTTGGAAGTGTTCATAATTCACCTTCGGAATCTAACTTAGTGCCAGCTAGCCCAAACTGGCTTAAGTTAGATTCGATTTCTTTGTGTAAGGTATGGTGCATCATTTTCCCCAGTCAAAATTACAACAGTGGATTTCTTTTGGAAGAAAGGTGTTATATTTGTTTTCTGTATCCTAAACCAATGATGGCCGGAAAAAAACATAATCTACATCTAACGGTTATGTAAACATTTGCGCAAGATGAACAAACTCTATACATAGGAATACACTTACAGAAGATTGACGTAGTATTCAATTTTGAAATTGTATTCGAACTGTACGTCAAAACAGTAAGCAATGACAGAAAAAAGCTTCTAGTTTCCAAGAGGGTCGGAAGCACTTAAAATCGATAGCCGTTTTGTGCATGTCAGACCTGGTAACGCTATGCTTGATCTTATTGTCCAAGTCATTATAGGGAGGTAAGAATTTGATTCTCTATCTCGCCTAATCCGGCCTGTTGCATTGACGCATGAATTTAAGCACCCTTCAAACTAACTTCAACGACAGCTGCATGGCTACGCGTTGTCGATGTTGTTGTTTCTGTGGTGTTTCTTATCCTGTTTCATGATGATTAGAATAGACATGTAAATAACCCTCTCGATTTTAAAGTTAAATGTGGCATTTTTAGACAAGTTGTGAGTCGTGCTTGTCTGAAATGTCACTGAACAAAATTCAAGTTGACTAAAGCAATTACTGTGATAATTAGTGACTTCAGTTGCATGAACAGACATTTTGCCAAACGTAGTTTTAATCCTGCTGTGGAGAGCCGACTAAACACTGCTTCCAAGTTGGCTAGATGATCTTGGTCATCCTTGCCGCTGACTAAGATGTCATCAACTCGCACGACAACATGGGGGATGCCTTGCAATAAATTTTCCATTGTACGCTGGAAAGTTCCGGGCGCTGACGAAACCCCAAAGGGCAGTCTATTATATTGATAGAGTCCCTTGTCAGTGTTGATCGTAGTGAATTTCTTCGATTCTTCATCCAATAATAACTGTTGGTATGCCTGTGACATATCCAGCTTGGTGAATTTATTTCCTCCTCCTAGTGTGGCAAGAAGGTCCTCAGTCTTTGGGATTGGATAATTATCCAACTTTGAGACTTGGTTAACGGTACACCACAAAGTCTCCACAAAAACGCACTGATCCGTCTTGTTTCACCACTGAAACTATAGGTGCCGCCCACTCCGTGAACTCTACTGGAGATATTATGCCTTCACTCTGCAATCGATCGAGTTCCTTTTCGACTTTCGCTTTAAGAGCATATGGTACAGGACGAGCCTTCATGAACTTGGGTGGAGCACTTGGTTCAACATAGATTTTATCCTTTCAGTGTACCCAGTCCTTCAGCAAAAATGTCCTTGTGTACATCTAGGATCTTCTGCAGCTGAGGGTTGCCCTCCTGGATGCTGAAAATACTTTTCCAGTTAAGCTTAATCACTTGAAGCCAGTCCCTTCCAAGTAGATTGGGTCAAGGACTCATCACCCTCAGGGCTGGTAAATTATGCTGTTGATTTTGGTACTTGACAGGAATCAGTACTTCACCCGACACTGGTATTTTCTCTCCTGTGTATGTGCTTAATATGGCCTTCGAACTCTTCAATTCTACTTTGTCACGTAACTTGTTGTACGTTTCTTCATTCAACACGGTTCTGGTCGCGCCAGTGTCTATCTCCAATTTGTGTGGTTCACCACAAAGTTCCACAGTTACTTCGAATGCCTTAGGTTTGCTTTGCCCGCGAAAGTGATACATAGTCGCTGCATAAACACCTTCTTCGCCGGAAACGTCGTCCACTAAATGTGTTGGCTGCTTCTTCTTCCCCTTTGCTGGCCTGCTGTCTCGCGAACCGGTTTGTTTACCTTCCCGCTTCCTGGCATCGGTTCCTTTGCTCGTCTTTTTCTTCGAGTTTTTCTCGCCACGACACACTTTGGCTAAGTGCCCTCTTCGCCCACATTTAAAACACTGAGCATCTTTGAATCGACAGGCTTAGGCTTCATGTTTCTCCCCACAACGGTAACACTCTGGATCTGGACGACGATCTTTCGTGTCTTTAGGTCCGTTCTTGTCTAGAGCGTCGACCTGATTAACGCTGCTGGGGGTCATTTCGGACTGAATATCAACAGGTGCTTCGCCGCTAACTCTTCTCCCAAAGCAATCTCCTCGGCTTTCTTGAGTGTCAACTCTCTTCCCGCCAGTAATCTCCGCTGGATTTTTTTATTACTTATACCACAGACCAACCGATCTCGTAGCATTTCTGGTAACGACTCGCCAAAATTACAATGTTCAGTTAGCTTAGACAATTCTGCCACGTATGGTGCAACTCCTTCGTCTTCTTTTCGATTTCGGCTATGAAATTTGTAACGCTCCACTATCTCACTCGGCTTCGGTGAAAAGTGCTTCTCAAGGGTTGTCGACAATCTTCTTGAAAGTTGTCTCCGCTGGTTTCGCTGGTTGAAGTAAATCCCTCGCAAGTTCGTACGTTCTACTCCGCAAACACTGAGTAGAATTGCTCGTCGTTTCCCCGCATCTTCCACCTCATTCGCTAGGAAATACTGCTCCAACCGCTCTACATACTGGGTCCATGATTCTTCTGATTCTTTGAATTCGGCTATTTTTTCGTAGGACGCCATTCCTGTTCGAATCTAGAATGAAATGTCTCGTCGCCAAATGTAATGACCAGCCATGAGTGAATCCAAGACATACACTAATTTATTCAGCAAAGGCGCG